>CAEGAF010102944.1:0-67123 GCA_903067075.1 Micropoecilia bifurca
AAGAAGCACATTTTGTCGCAAATCTTCACAATCTTTAAATTCTTTCACATTTTGTCACATTTAAATTGAAAGTGACAGGCTAACACAAAGAAGTGCACAGCAAGGCGTGCATGTGTTGAGTCCCAGCAGTCAACTTAGTAGAAGCAGTTTTCACTTCAGTTGCAAGTCTTTTGAGGTTTGTCTCTACCAGCTTCACACATCCAAAAACTGGAATAGTTGCCAGTTCGTCTTTGCAAAAACAGACCAAACTAAGTGAGCATAAATCGAAAGCACTGACAACAATTTTCACAGAGTCTATTGATCATTACTAAATATGTGAGTGTGAAATTATAAAGTGACAAAATGGGAAACCATTTAATTAAGATGTATACATTTAAATGAATTGTCCCTTGGTGTTAAGTTAGACTGGTGTTCTGTTAGCTACTGAAATAAGAGAATAAAGCAAACATTGAGAAGTGTTTCATTTCTAAGCGTATAAAATAATAGCATAAAACATCTCTATAATAAACTGAAGTTCAAAAGTTACCATTTAAGGGCAGTCTCATTTTTATATAAAGACATCATTTTAAAACTCTCCTGTGAATATATAATGGCAACATTTAGGTCTTGCTGCACATGTTACACTTGATGTGAGGTCAACCCCTAATAAGGAGATGATTGAGGAAAGCTAAATAGAGGATTCCCAAAGATCACTTGATACTTCAGGACAGAAAATGTCCACTCATCTGAGGTAGCAAAACTTAGAAATACCAGAAGTTGACATTAAAATCTTACATAATTTACTATGGTTGTAAACTGCACAACTCAATGCCCCTGTGGCCTTCTTTATATCTGTGTGCTCTTGCAGTCAACAATAAAGAGAGAACCGATTCATCCAGCAGACTAAATCACATTGTCAGTTTTATGACACAGAAGCTTTTAACAGCATTTTTTTATGGTTTAGAAAGTAATTACCGGTAATGACATACAAATAGTAAGCAAGCCTTCTAGTACAAAGGGAGTACATCAAGGAAGTTAGCCTTGAAAAAGTTTGGGAACAAAGATCCTTCGCTATGTGATGGAGCGAGATCTGTGGTGGTTTGGTGGATTAAGAGATTTGTCTGGCAAGCTGGCAAGAAACCACAAATTTATTATCTCTCTGTAAAGTTTACATCTTGATAAAGCAAAATAAAACAAAACACAAAAATGTTCCACATTACAGTTCTTACTGTTGTAGATCTTTTCAATTGGCTGCCAGAGAAGATGCCAATGTTTTCTCCGTCTCTATGGAGACAAGGGAAAACCTGTTGCTGTGAACAAAGATTCTGCAAATTGAATTAAGACGACAGAGCTTCTTCTACGCACACAAAACGAGACAAACATTCATGTTTGGAAATATTTACATTTACGGAAAAGCAGTACCAGTGATGTGTGGAAACTCTTATTAGCAGCATGTCCGTAAAGCAACCAATTGAATCTGGCTACAGAAGCAGATAGACTGACTAACATCAGCTTCTATCGATCAGAATAGAAAAAGATATACTAAGTGGCACAGCGAGGTTAAAACTTCACCAGTATGGACAACATTTTAGAAACGTTTTGTTTAATTCTGTAGGTCAAGACTAAAATACATTATACAGAAACCTGTAATAATCAATTCTATATAAATTTTGGGAAAATATTTTGTTTATTAAATTATTGTGATCTTGTTACATATTTGCTAAAAAAAATGTCTACAAACACAAACAACTTACAATCTCAAACAGGCATGTTAAAAAGTAAACATCTAAATGTTTCTCCAACCACAGGAGAAGCGGTAAGGTCTCAAGGATGAGAACAGTTAGTTTATCCAAACTGAAGATAAAAACACTCACAGTTCCAACACTTGATAAAACAGAAAGAATTTTCCACTTTGAAGGGAAATGAGTAAACTCAACAGACTCGTGGAGTTTGGGAATGTGTGGACAGAAACTAAGTGGAATAGTTAGAAATTTTATTTTATTTTTTCCCCCAGAGTCCTTAGAGAGCATATTTATGGAAATTTCCTAGTACATTCATTTCTTCTAAGCAACAATGTGCGTCTCAGTCATACTTTTTCCATTTTGCAATCAGAATTGTCCTATTTTGACGCCAGGAGGACACAGCCTTCCTTTCCCATGATCCATCTGCATACGTCAGGCAGTGAGTGAAGACGGACCCCCTGAAATGGGACAGAACTGCTTTCCCACCATTTAGTGTTTAGATACTTAAGCCTCGGCTTTAGCAAATCTAACCAGCACAAAATTAAATAATATTCTAGAAAACTGCTAAAATTAGTAAATAAGAGTTACTCCAGTAAATGCCAGACAAATGAATCCATTAATATTCTCCAGTAGAAGGAATAGGAAATTGAAGGGCCACATTATTAATTCTGATTGTTAAGGGGTGGATAATTGGATGAACTCAATTCTTTAATATAGTTGATAATCAGTATTAAGTGTGATTTTATATGCTGTGGGTCACAGCAGTCATTTCATATTACTGACACTGTATGATATCTACCAGAAGACCATTAAATTTGATATAATATTTTTTCCATACTTTTGCTTTTCAACGCAGGTCAGTTAAGCCAAACAAAGAGTAACTATACAAATTACTCATCTAAAGCATTAATTGTAAAATCAGGAATTTAAGACATTTTAAATTCAATAACAACAGTGTGTAGCAACTTTCAACACATTTTTTTCTTATGATTAAGACAGCAAGTTGTATTTCTTTCTTCTTCTAGGAAATGCGACTCCACTTCCCAGCTATGAGACAATGGTATTGTAATCAGCATCCTGTTTGTAGAGTCTGTGACAGGATTTTTGGTAAGTGTCACAGCAGTTTGAAAATTGGACAAATCTGCAGTGCCCTGTTGCCTCGCAGCAAAAACATCCTGGGTTCCTGTTTTGGCGGAGCTGGTATCTGCTCCATGACCATATTGGGTTTTCTGTGGGTATTCCAGTCTCAGCCTGCATATTATATTAATTGGAGGCTCTCAGTTGCCCTTCAGGGAGTTAGTGTGTCACTTTGGCGGAAGAACCAAGTACAAGCAAGAAGCAGGAAAGATCCTCCTGAAGTAAAATGTTGACAATAATAGACGGAAAACAGTCACAAAGAAGCAGCTAACACGGAGGGAAACTAATAAAAAGCAAACCATCTGTGGTGACATGACAACTCAGCAAGGAAATAAAATGTGAGGAGTGATTCCTGGGATATTGAACAAATGAGTTTAATTAACCAAGCTTTGTGCAACCGTGGGAGAAAAGGAACTGGACAGCCGAACACAGAGTAAAAACGTGGACAGAGTAAAAATGGCAAGAAAACAAGGATGAATGCAGGCAAACAGATGTTGGAAAAAGCTGAACATAATTAAATAAACAAAATCAAAAACATAAGGATTCACTGAAAATGCTGGTGATGAAAGTAAGTTTTTCTGATTGTGACACCCCATAGACAACTAAGAGACCTAATAACCTAATTCATATTCAAAAGATGCCGCGTTTTCATGATATGGACTTTGAACCAAAACTGAAAAGTATGACGTAATCCTTTTTTTTTCCAAAACCAACTTCTGATGAATTAATTTAAACAAGATTTTAGCTACATCATATTTATGAATAATATTTAAGTGTTTATGCATGCATATATTGTTTATAAAATGACATCTGATATTAATAGTTTTTTTAGTGAGTGTGCTTGTCACAGATTACTCCACCATTTTCTTAGTTTGCACAAAAATACCGATAGACGTTCTTGTAACATTCAGAAATATTTTGAAAATGGCTCCCTTTTTCTCTCATATTTGTAGAGACAGGTGGATGAGGGGCAGTACCGAGTTACACCTTGGTCCATGAAACTGGAGAAAACTTTCTTCACTCCAGTGATTTTCCTGGAATCTCATTAAAAAGGACTTTAAAGTGAAGGAATCGTGTGACGGAAAACCTTTGCTCCACTGAAACTAAACTTTTTAAGAGCTTGATACTGCTTGCTGACGACATATAGTTCATGTTTCTCAGCTGAAATCAGCTATCAATACACTATGTGTTCTTCTAAAGACGGCAAAGTAAACATAGGAGCATATTTACATAAAGCAGTTTTAAATAAAGCTCAGTTCGAGTGGTTCTTCCAGTTATGAGGCAAATACAATTCAAACATTCTCTTTCACTTGCTCTTGCTTCTGCTCGGCCATTTTTGAACAGGTAACTATTAAATAACATCGCTTGGAACTAATAAGTTTTCTTACTGCATTTTCAGTTGAACTTAGTTACTTCTGGAAAAAGCGAAGAATTATAGGTCAGACCAGTAAATACAAACTATAATTTTCTGTAAGAGCTAAAGGAGGAAAGCTACTCAACGCTGTTCGACTGTAACTTAACCTTCACTGATGTGTCTATACGTCTGCAAGTAAAAAGTAAAAAGATATTCTAATTTAGCTCCATAACATTGTATTGTAACTTAAAATAAATATATAAAGGATAGACAGATACATGTTCATTCAAACAAGTTTCTAACATCTGTTTTTTTTTAAACAGACTAATTTAATCTTTCCTGCTGATTGTTGGACGCAGATTTTCTGTTGCTAAGCTATTTCACGTGTAAAATCAACTAAAACAGTCACTGTTTCTACACCACAGTCTGTCAAGAAGACGTAGAAACTGTTTTATTATTGTTACAAGAGATGCCTAAAAAATAGGAACTGTTACCTATTAAGCTTAACTTTGCTAGCTTTAACTGATCATCTTGGGTTTCCTGGAAAGGAAAGTCTTTGGGGTTGAACAAACAAAAGCGCTATGGCAACACCTCCTGTTTTTCCACCGTGTTTTCTGAGTTTTGATGTCATTTCTTCAGATTAATGATAGCGCTAACAATGACAATCAAGCAGACTGCCAAATGAGGTTAAAAGTCACTGAAAATTGCTGGCACTGCAGAGGATAAACTGACATGGAGACAATATATTTGTTCATTGTAGGAGTTTTTTTCTTTATCTCCCAACCAGTCAGCTCAATAAAATAAGACTCTCTAACATTCCCTAGAAGGAGTGATAAGTTGATCCCATCAGCCAGAGTAAAAATAGTCACTGAATTTTATGTCCCAAAGATCTCTCTGACATTTTCCTTCCATAAATCTCTGGCAAATATACATCACATAAATTGGGGTGATTGCCAGAAGGAGAGTACCCAACCTGTTCCCTACCGCTTCCAGCTGAAATCCACTGTCTATCTTGAAAAATCTAAGACTTTAGAGAAATGTCACAAGCTTTGTAATTTGTCACAAACAACAATTATAGGACTGAACGGAAGCCCTAAGATTTTTCTCTATGTAATTGTTGATGCTGCTTCATAAGATGATGATCTGAAAATTTGAGATCTGCATAGAATATAGTTAGGAAAAAGGTTAAAGAGAGATTTCAACTGAAAGTCCAATAATCAGTGAGAAGCAGCATATTCTTAGTTTTTGAACTTTTACTGTACATCAGATTTATTAACTGAGCTAAATAAATGTCACCACCAATAGACATATTTTGTTTCCTAATGCAGATGTTTGCATTATAAATAGGTTCAGTCTAAACAGAGACTTTGGGCTGGCTGGAGCGGTGATTTCTTTTGTGAGTTTTCTCTCTAAAAATTATATTTTATTTAAAAATCTCAACCAGCATAAAGATATTGAAAGTTTTTGTTAATCTGGTGGTTCCCGAGCTTGTTGCTGTACTTTTGAGATATTGATTCAGCCGGAAGCTAATTTCTTAAATATTTTTTATTCACAATGTAGGCCAAAATTAGTTTTTTTCTTTTCTCGTCAACTGTGATGCAAGTATTAAATACCAACAAATATGGGATCCATTTTATTAGCACATTTACAGTCACTAGCAGTCTTGGTAGTAAACTTCGACAAATAAATTCAAGTATCTCCTTCAACCTTTCATCCTCTGTGGCCAGAAATAGAAGAGAACTGGACTTCAACTAGATACACAATTTAATAATAGAAATGAGGCCATTGACGCAATCACTGTCTTTATGCTTGCACAGTGATGTACAAAGTCATCCAGCAAATGCTCTCATTCACAATCATTTACAGTCTAAATACTCAGCTCTTCTCATGTGAGCTCTGTGCTCACATGAGGAAGCACAGAGCAATGCTGGCAAAATGTGTGATGATAAAGGTTATGAACACATGGTGATATAAAAAAAATTGAAGTGAAAAAAGGAAATGAAATAAACTGCTGCATCACACATAGTAGTAATAAGACTATGATCTATACCAGACAGAGACAGAGAATACAGAGGAAGAAAATATGTTTGCTCTAAACATTTTATCAAGATGGGAAACAGCAGTGTTGCATCCCAATAATGCCAGTGTCTTCCCAAGAAGGCTATCCAAGGTCACGGTTCCTCCTTCTTCCTGGTAGCACAAACAAACACATAACTTTTACGATACGTTGTGTGCTAAACGCGTGTTTGTGATAAATCTATGCTGGTAGTTGATGCTGTGTATGTCATCAAAAATCTGAGTACTTTCTTTACACAGCTATTTTGTTGTTTCAAAAGTGGAAAAGTTAGGATTTATTAATCCTTAGATCCATTGATAGCTTAGGGAGGTGACTATACAGTAATTCTAACAAAAGTAAACAGCTGGAAAGTATTGCTATAATCCTGTCAGAAATATCTATTTCTCTATATATTTTATTCTAAATTTTTCATGTATTTTTTTCATTTATGACTCAGAGTAAGTAAAAAAACTTTTTTTTAAAATTAAATTAGAACAAATGCTCTTCCTAGCAGTCAAAAAAGGCGCAACTTGTCAAGTGCATCTTCTAACGATTTAAGAGGGCTGTAACTTTACTCGTTTGCCAAAACATTAGCTCAAATGAAACCTCTGGACTGCACACACAGAAGTTGTAACATTAGAGTTTTCAATGACAAAAATGATTCGATTTTTCATTGTTTGTGTTAGCAACACTAAAAATCTGAACGCAGCTTAGTATAATAATTGCAAGGTAGGAAAATTCTTGTTGGTAAAACTGCTTACTTGGTCGGGATTGCTCTTTGTGATCCTTTTTGATGCTATTTTGTCCCATCTAGATTATGACTCACTATCGACTCAAAAAAAAAAAAAAACATTTCAGGCCATCTGTAATGATTTTATTTTTCTGACCTCAAATAATTACAGGAATAATCATTTGAAATCATACAAATTATGTTTTTTTTAATCAGACTACTTTGCAGATTCAAGCGGGTCTACACTATACAATGGACCACTTCTAAGAAAGGGAAAATTAATTTTAAAAAAAGGTTCCAAATGTTTCTATAACTCCAATGATAACATCCTGAAAACCACTAACCTCCTACTCAAAACACCATCCTCATTATCAGAGGCACCCACAATATTTACCACTGATCCTCTTAACTTGCTGTAGTATTGCTTGTAATCTTCATTATCTTAATTGAAATCACAATCATCATCAAACTCACTGGCGTACAGCAGCATCTAATTTCTGCTTTAGTCATTCACAAAAACAATACAACAAAAACAATCTGAATCCCACACCACATAACCGCAGCAGCTCTGTGACTCCTCACTGTATTTTTGTTTATAGCTCTGCTTAACAAACTTGTCAAATGGTGAGTAAAGGCTGCTGCAAATAAAATAAAGCTAAACCACAAAACTATTTAATACATAGCTTCTCTCTACCCATGAGCAAGCAAGCACAAAACACTATTCAAAGTCCTGCCATGAAAGAGAAATGGGTCACCACACTGTAAAGAACTCTGCTTTAAAATGTTCCAAGTTACAGTACAGCCTCTGTGTGAAATATATATTTTAGGCTGTGGGTCTTGAAGCTCTTACTCAAAAGTTAAACCAGAAGGTCTTCTGTGGAGTAATTAGTAAAACCGCATCACGTGTAATTGTGTTTTTCTCCTCACATTTACAGAGATAGAACTTCACATTTACAAAGCCAGAACACATTGTAGCAGCATCCAAATATCCTCCACTGGAATGGACATGGGAGAATAATCAAGTCATTCATAAACTACAAAACATAACATAACCTTTGGGATTATTCTATATGACTCCGGGTCACTGATCACAAATATTTGGTTTATCTTGCCTCTCTAGGAGATTAACTGTCCTGGTGGGAAGTGTGAGAAACAATGTAGACTAATACATTCAAAAAGACCAATGTGCAAATATGTCATAAACTAACAAAACCTTGTATGCTCACAGTTCAAACTGCCAAATAAGGGAGTAGCCCTGGTGTATTCAGAAATCTCATGTCGTGTTCAAAAGCTTCTCTGATATTTAAGACATGCAGCAGAGCACAATATAGCATGTGTGTACTTCTCTTTTCTGCTGTAGAGGCCAGTACTTTCCACAGGAAATCCTCAGTCACAGAGGTGGAACCAACCCAAACAGAGGTGGAGGTTTACCGTCTCCTTAGCCCAACACCTTCAGACATGAAGGCGTTATGGCTTTAAAACTCACTCACACTCACTAAGTATTTTGTGTGATTACACAGGGAATCCTTATGAATTGATACCCAGTTCTTAAAAAAGGCAAAATAAAGTTTTGTCATATTTCATTCAAATTAAG
Source organism: Micropoecilia bifurca (assembly GCA_903067075.1). NCBI lineage: Eukaryota > Metazoa > Chordata > Actinopteri > Cyprinodontiformes > Poeciliidae > Micropoecilia > Micropoecilia bifurca. The sequence continues at coordinate 8,593 of CAEGAF010102944.1, forward strand.
GTCCTTTCAGTAATCTTGCAGGGAATATTTACAGTTTTATAAAAATCTACCATTAATTATGTTAAGTCTGTATATGGCCACTGCTTGTTCAGCTTTTCCCCTCCTCATGTGCCATGTGAGCTGGAGCACCTATGGTCCTCTTGGGGTGAAACCCAGCCTAGTTTTTCTCTTGGCTTATTTCTGCCCTGATACAGTCAAGATGAATCAGTTCCCATTTCTCTGGCTTCATGAGCTGCATCATTACACACTAAACCCAGGCTTTTATTAAAATGTTCATATAGTATTTAAATTATTTTTCATGTACTGTAAGGTAAAACTTCCATCTACAAGAGAACTAATTTCTATGCTTTACTAGCTGTTTTCATTTTTTAAAAATCAGAATGTAAACATATTCAGCTGAATTAATTTCAGAGAAATATGCTTTGAAATATGGGGGGAAAAGTAATGAATCAGACACAAATAAACATCCACAATTTATACAATGTAGAACTACAGGCTGGGTAGTACAATCTTTAGATTTGATCTTTACTATTGTATAGAAATACAAAACAAAAAGAGTAATAAACACAAAAATAACTAAATCTTACCATTTCCTGTTAGTTAAAATTCAACAAAGCTCTTTTCATTCTAAGATTAAATCTAGGCCACAACGTCATTATCCCATCACGTCATTTAGTAATTTAGTCAGGATCCTAACCCTCTGAGAACTGCTGTACAGAAATATCACAACTATTACTAGCAAAGTTTGGAGTTGTGCTTGAATGAGGTTCTGTTGCTACAACTTGTGGATAAATCTGCCCTCCAGTTTGGCTGAAGAGGAATTTAAACATTGAGACAAGTGTTGATTTTTGATTCCTACACTGGAGATCGTTGCATAGTCACAGTACAGTCACAGCTCATAAACAACCACTACCTAAATTTCATTTTGCTTCACAAACGTTGACCCTCTTCTCCTCCCTCTTAAGGTCTCCCTCTTAAGGTCTGGGGCAAGAGTAAAAAAAACTCCTGGCACAAAGGGTTAAAAAACCAAACAATTAAAGAAGGCAGACTAGAAAGCCTGCATGGCAACTATGTCAAATATACAGACGCTGCTGATGCCTAAAGCCATCACAGACCCTTCAAATGTCATCATTTGTTCTTCTTTTTTGTGTTTTCATCCTCCAGGTCATTTGGTCACCAGTGTGCCAAAGACACATGGCTATATTTACACCACAGCTAAAAAAAAAAATGCCATGATAATAAACAAATCTTTGAAACACTTCCAGAGTAATTTGCATGGCTAACAACTTGACTCTCTTCACAGCACAAAAACAGTTTAATACATTCCTCTGCAGAAATTGCTGCACGCAGAAACATGTCAGCTAGTTCTTGATGTTTTTTCTCATCAAAACTGCATTAGGGTGCATTTAACCACATACCAGCAGACTGTGGTTAGTGATGGCGCGAAATGCATAAGTGCATTTTCTAATGATATAGAAAAAGGAAGTAACAGGCATTTTAAAACAATGTCAGAGAAAAATACAGATATGAAACAAACCAGTAAGTGCTTTACTACAGGAGAAAATATGAAGTATGTTCAAGCAGGACTATTAAAGGGTTGAGAAGCCATGAAAAAAACGGAACTCCCCAAATGAACAACAACAAAAGCATGATAATGCCTGGAAGTCGAGACGTGTGAACCAAGTTCTAACCTGTGAGGATGGCTGTGATTGGCGGCGTGAAGTTTTCTGATGACCTCCTCGCTGAAGTCAAAATGAACTCTTCCTCTGGCACAAGGTGAACGCCGGTACATTTCCCCGACACAAGCACACACTCATGCACACACTACCCTGCACATATCATCACATTTGTAACTAAAAGCATGACGAACTAACGCTACAGCATCCCAAACCACCAAATGTCACACGCTGACACACACAGTCCCAGTAGCGATAACTGCAAAGTAGAGTCGTGGATACACAACTCTGAGGTCTGTGCTAAAAAAACTCATTGAGCCCAGTAATACGTGATTCAGGCATGCTCTGTGACATTCACACAACCATTACCTATAAACCCTGTGTGAAAGAAAAGTTTCTCAGCAGATCATCCATTGGCCACACTGTCCGTGGTGCTAAACATGCAGCAAATAGGTGTCCGTACATCTTCTCCACACACTCGATTCCCTGTTACACACAACAACAATGTCAGCAGCAGTCCACACGTCACATCACGAAACTCTTTCATCCCGTTTTACACTTGGTCACACTCCTCTCTCTTTCTCTCTCTCTCTTTCTCTCTTTACGGACTCTTCTCCTTGTCACAGACTTTACTTCCTCCCCATGCTGCGTGTGTGTGTGTGTGTGTGTGTGTGTGTGTGTGTGTGTGTCTGTGTGTCTATGAGGAGCTCTGTTCCCTTCAGGCAACCCGGCAGAGTTTGGCAGGAAGCTTTAAATTGTGGAGTGGAGTTGCTGGAGAGGAGTCATAACTAATCCACTGCTGACAGCCTTTAATTAATCCTGTATCAATGTAGTACAAACAGAATCATAACGAAGCAAACAAAAAGCAAGTCAAAACATGAACTGACCAAACGGTGGTGAAATAAGAGTTAATTTTCCCATAAAATTGCTTCTCAAAGGACTAAAATAGTCTACTGAACAGTGCATTGAGTACAAAATGGGATTGTTTCTAATGACAGAGGGTTATAGATAAAACATTTTTGGCAGTAATTTATGAATAATGACTTGAATTTTAAGGGATAATTCATGATTTACTTTGTAAAACGTTTAATGGCTTCTGATTATTTTTGTTTGTTTTGATAGAAAAAAAAAAGACAGGCTCAGGTGCCACCCAGTGTCTTATAAATCCATGTCTGATTCCAATTTGTTTTGAGAACACCTTGAGAAATTGTTAGAATAATATCAGCATTTAAATTAAAAGGTCTAACAAAGGCTTATTTGTTTATTGGAATCTGATCTTTAGGTATAAATTTCACAGACAAATAAAAAGTATGATTTTTTTTTTTATTATTTTTAACTCTTCCCAAATACCTTAAGACACATTAAATATAAAACACTAGAACCATCTTCTTAGTATCTACAGTAACAACATCACAATTTGCAAACATTAATTGCTTAATTTACTAAATATATATATTTTTTACAATACAAATAAAAATGTTGTCAAATTTATTTTGTTTTGTTCCAGGATTCAAACAGGGAGGTTGGTATTAACAACCAAGTCCACCTTAAATGTCATTCTGTGTGAAAACTAGGTGGCATCTGGTATCATCTCAGGGGGCCGCAGTGCCTGTTCACATGAAAGGCTACGGAAACCAACAAGACCTCAGTTTATGAAAAGTACCCTTGTGATAAATAGTAGCACATGGCAAAATATGCTAATAAAACATTTTATAATCACAGTAAAGCTTGAATAGAAAAAGCAAAGAGCCAAACTGACACAAATCTCGCTTGCGTCAGTTTTGATTGCAATATATTGAGCTCATAATTCTCAACATTAAAAAATTAACCATGCAAAATAAATTATGTCTAAACCTTTATTTCATATTTCTTTTATTTTATTAGCAGCATTGTGTTAGACAAAAATCTGGCATCATCTGCATACAATTTTAAAAAATGAAGATTGTATAAATTATTAACCTGAACCCCGACTCATCATAGGCACCTGAATAATTGAGCAAGTGGACAAACTGCTTCAAGATTATAAAGGTGAGGGAGAAAACTTTTTTTATTAACCTATTGTTCATTCAAACAGTTATGACCACTGGGCTCAAAGTAATAGTTTAAATTTTGGAACCTTGGTTCACTTTTTTATCTTTCAAACTAAAATTAAAAATAAATGCTAAATTGCAGTCTCATTCTAAATCATTTTGTTCTCCACAGTCTACTTTGGAAATAAGAAGTCCCTTCATCTCAACTGGCTACAGCTATGTAAATTACAGGTTAAGCACTGAATGTAATTCAACTTTTTCAAGTGATACATACTTAACTCTATCAGTTCTATGGATCTAATAAAACACACGAGGTAACATCGGATGGAGTCATGCAGGCTCCTCAAGCTTAGCGTTTCTGCAGCAGGACGTGCATAAGCAGGACTCATAAATTCATAGTATTACCTCAAATAAAATGTGACACTGGTTGAGTGAGAAAGTGTTTTATGTTTTACATCTTTCAGGAGGAGGTAATTAAGCTCCGTAGGAAAACCATTCTGAGTAACAACCCCAGGTGTTTCTCAAAACCAACAACACGACAAGACAAGCAAGCTGTCACATCACTCAACTAAGAATGACTCAGATAGATGACACATTAGACAGGTACTCAGACAACCACACAATGGGAGGAGTCCAGTCACAGAGACCGAAACCTGAATAGCAACTACGTACAAGGCAGCTCAACCCGCTGCTTGTAAAAGCACTAGAAAGAAGATATGGTAGCCAGAGGGCTTCCTGCACACTGTGTGGAAAAAAGAAAAGACTTCTCCCATTAATGTCTGAAAGAGAAACCCAAGGTAGAGAACATATAGAAAGCCTTTCACTTCACTTATTTATATTTTTTGTGTTTTTATGCAGTACTTATGACAGCCCTGGAGGATAAAGACTTCCTGGAACTTCAATCATTTCTATATCAGCAATCATTTTGTGGCCTTTTCTTGATCTAAAACAGTTCTTGTGGTTGTGATGACCATTTGTACCTAAACATTTTGTAAATAAATGTTTGAGTTAAATGCTGTACTCTTGAATATTGTATGTTAACAAAGCTTGATCTTAAAACATCAGACATTTTACAATTGTTGACTTTTCAGATTAGCTATTACTATTTCTGACATGTGAATGTTTTTTAGTATGCTTTCTATGTATTATGGAGACATAATTTAAAACTACTTAAATATTGTTCAATTAAATCATTAATTATTATCTCAAACTATTTTATCAAAACCTATTTGCATTTATTATAGTTCCAGTTCTTTTATTATGCATTTTACTCTCATGGAAAGACAGATTAAATATGACTAAAATTATAAATCACCCCCTAAACAATATTGACCAAATACATCACAAAATATATTTAAATAATTAAAATAAATAAATAAAATTTCAAACAATCAGTATACATATAAACTGCAAGATGCAGACTTTTTTATTTTTGATTGAGGAAATATCTAACTTGGCCATAACAAACTTTACATCTTAAAATTTATCACTGAGAAATGTAGCATATTACATTTGTTATTTTAATAGAATTTTTAAGTTCTTTGTAAACAATCAGAAAACAAATATAAAAACAGCAAAAGCAAACCCAAAGCTCTGTTTGAGTGAGGAGGGTAACAGGAGGTTTCTGCAGGGATAAAATTTATATATATATATATATATATATATATATATATATATATATATATATATATGTATATATATAAATAGATGAACATTTAAATCAACCACCTATGTCATAATATTGAGGCCAAATAAGCCTGCAGTGTTAAGTAACTTGAATCTGTTTAGTTTCAGTTGTTCACCTGGTAGTATAAACATCATGCCAAAGCAGTTGTCCCGCTCTATACACAAACCTCTGGCAACATAACAAAACTACTGCATATTCCACTTCTAATTTTAGTCAGTGATTAAGTATCTGTTGAGTTAGATGTTGTTAACATCCTTTTCACTGTTGGGCGGAGAACTCGTGAAAGTATGCTCACACCATGACAACTTCCACATCTTAACAACAACAGAAATCTCCAAGGCCCTCCTTCTAAGATATGAAAACATTTATGCAAGTCCTTTTCTTAACCACTAGATGACACAATTTCATTCTACAAATAAACTTGGCAGGTGCCAGCGTTCTGTGAACAGAAATGACCACAAGATGACAGTGTTGTATCTGCATTGTCCAGAATGTGTCATACTGAGACCTGCAATTCACATCTACAAGAAGTCACATGAAATATGCTGCAGATAATGTAAGCACGGGTTTGTTCTCTGTTGTTTTTGCTGCCTTAAAATGGCAGTGATAACACTGGTGACAGGTTATGTAGAAAGTGATCGGAAGCTGACGCCTCGAATGCCTACATAATAATTAGCAATTAGCAATTAGAAGGATGGTGCGCGCTGAAGACCGAACTATTATGCTGCAGCTTTTCTCAATACGGAAATATACAAGCCTATCATTAGACCTTAGAAATCTATATTGAAATCGATGGAAAGATGTTGCCACAATTAACCCTTTTACATTTAAATTTAACTGGCAAAATGTAATGGGTTGTAAGAAATGCATTTAGTCAAAGCAAACACCATCTAAGCTTGTATACCTCACCATTATGTTAATTTAGAACTTTGATGGTGTTTCACTGTGAGCATTAAATAATGAAATGTTTGCATGTATATTGTCAACCTGCTGACCTCGGCTGTTATCGTAACACAAATAAATAATCCTTATCTTAACCAAACAGGAAGGACAGCAGAAAACGGGACCACAGCTGCTTGTGACTCAAGCAGACAGGCGCAGTATCACCTCTCATGTCAACACTTTCCTCACACACACAACAAACACAAACACACACAATCATATTAAATCAAGATCAAACAGCGAGCAGTTTTCCTGAAAGCAGTTTAAATATAAACTTTAAAAAGGAAGGCACAGGGCTCCAGTTCGTAAGGGCAGGCTGACAAAAAGAGAAGTTTATCAAAAACAATAGAAGATGACAGGAATGGCAAAAAATATTTTAGCTGATGGGGGAGAAATAGATTAAAATGACAATCAAATCGTCCAACTTCTATGTATGTTTGTTATTTCACTCCCAGATAGAAGACCGATTCTGTAGCGTAGACCTTTATCTATTTTAACACTAATCTCTAATCAATCTTCTTAAGGTGTCATCACATATTGTAAATGGGCAAGAACTTGCTTCAGCAAGGCCAAAATGTCAAAAGAGCTATAAAAAATGAAAAAGCTCTTCTTCTACATTCAGACTTTTAGCATAGAAAGACCAATTGCTCTTTCAGTTTATTTTACAAAAAATTGGATTTTGCCCCATTTTTTATTAGATCTAGGGGGTTTCAGACGCATGAGTAGTTTTTCACATGCTTAATTTTTTATTCATCGCTATTTATTAAATATACAAACAATAAAATCTGAAAGTCTGGACACTTGAGGTAAGATTTAGAACATTTTGAAATCAGGCAAAAACTAGCACCTCCTGAAATAATTGTGCAGGTTACCCTCCATTCCTTCTCAAACTCCAGTCATCGAGGGTGGAGTCCTGTAACTTCTGAATGTTTCCCAGCTCCAACATGAATGAATAAAATGATTTCATTACCTCCTCGGCACCACAGAGTCCTATGAATGACTTTATTATGTTAAACAGATGTCATTCAGGTGTCGCCTTTAAATGTTGCAGGGCAGCAGACATTAACAACTGGAGTTTGACACATGCGCTATGGAGGACACTATTAAGAATATGAAAACAAATATTATTTACACCAGATAAATGAGACTAACGAGTTAATACACTCCCATGTGTGCTATGAAGAATGTATTTTTAACCATATGTTAGATCATTATTAGACAACAATGCAAATGGCACAAAGTAAACAGGTCGATGATCAACCAAAGAGAGAATAACTGGTTCATCAGCGTCTTTGGCTGATGAACAATCAGCAGTCTTGTAAGAACTTTGTGTAGTCCGAGTGTGAAACATACAGATCCTAAACAAACTGAGATTTCTAGCAACAAAGGCATGTTACACGATTTCATCATTTCATTCATCCTCACGGTAAATACTGCTAACCAACCTTGAAACACGGTGGTCTGGTTCAGTGCATGATTCATTTCTTCTAATAAACAAAACAGTTTGGAAAGGATTAAAGGCTGGCAGTTCAGGATGACTAGCTTCTTAGAGTGTATGTTCATTTATTGTCCTTTAATTAATCCCTAATATTAATCCCCCCTGATGGACGTACAACCTCTTCCACTTCACAGCATGTGATTGGTCTTTGAGTTATTGCAGAGTAAACTAACATTTCAGTGCATCTAACAAGCCCCTCTGAGTTTATATTTATGCCAATAAATGTAGTATATAAACTTGGGGATCCCTCAGACTCATTATTTTCCCGGCACACTTCAATAACTTACAATGAGAGTGTAATTCACAGGAGAATAACACCTGAAGAACATACTTGCATCTGTTTGCATGAGTGGAGGCGAATCGAGGGAGAACTCAGTTCTTCTCTCAAGTGCCTTTAATTCCAGGTTGGATGTAATTAAACATGTGGAATGGATCCACATGTTTGTGGATCCATTCAAAAATATTTATTTCCAATACTCTTACTTCTGGATTTATTTGTGCAAACAATGTTTTTCCATCGTGCTCAGAAAATTCAGGCTTTCTTTGTGCATGTGGCTTCAGATCATTTAGACTTTTAAACATCAGAAATAATAGAAGCCATACCATTATGGCAACTTAATAGCATTAGCATTTTTGCATTTGTTGCTCCTTGAGATGAAGGAGCACTGAACAGAAACAAACAGAACTTATTTTAATCATTTTTAGATATTTTACATTTGTGTTGGTGCAGAGAGCATTCATGGAACTGAAGATGGAGAATGTCTAAACTTTTAAAATATCCAATGCAATAGAGATGTTAATGTGACTCAAGTGACAATGATTTCCAAAATGCATCTGACTGTGTGGTAGAGCATCAGAGGGTTTGCAGAAACTGCTTAAAAATCTACCACTCAATAAGAAGTGTCCTTCTTATATGTGGATTTATGTAGAGTGACTATTGAGTTCTATACTTTAATACAGATATTCTCTTTCATGGCTCTCAAAATGACCAGGTTTGAATTTGTTCACTGTCATGTTTTTTTTTCTCCCCTTCTACATCCCGGTTGAAGCAATTACAGTTTCCCCAGAAACCTCACCTGGACGTGTGAGCAGAGAGAAGCAGAAACGGAAAAAAAACCCCCCAAAGATCAGAGAGCCTCGGCTTCAGCAAGAGCTTCACTCTCACACGCTCATTAATCCATTGACATATCTGTGAAAGCTTCCAGCCGCTCTGGACAGAAGCAGCGCAGCAGACGTGATTGAGGAGCAGATTACGACCTCTTCCAGGTTGCATCGCTGACAGACCCGATCATCAGATAAAGGGGGGAATTTAAAATGCAATAACATTTGTCCCGCCGTCTTAACCACAGCACAGCTTCCCCTTCCTATTTTTATCTCTTTCACCATAAAACTAATTCTCCCAGATGAAAAGAGGGCACTGCAGTCATTCCCCGCTGTGATTAACCTAATCCCTTTACAGAGTTAGTCTTCTCTGGTTGGCTGCAATATTAAGTACTTGACGTCAGCTGCACTCAGGTTATGATAACCTGGGGGGGGTGGGGACTCAGAATTGGGAATCATAAGCAGAGCCCAACACCTCACCATCATCTACAGCCAGCAACCGTCTTAAATAGAGAGGCATTGTAGGTTTCATTACATGAAAGTAGGTAAATAGCAACTGAAAACTTTACATTTCTGGTAGAATATTAAGGAAAAGTGAATGACTATCTTGTTGAAATGTTGGATCCAATATTCACTGAAAAATGAAACTCATTGTATTGCGATCCAGAGATTAGTTTCTGGGATAAGACTGGCAAAAAAATAAAATAAAAAAAAAATCTTAATATAGAATGTCAGTCTACTGTAAAGTGCTGTACACTTGAATACTTGGTTGAAAGTAATGTTGCCTTGCAGCAAGAAGGTCTCTTTCTGCATGGAGTTCAGGAAAATATCTATATATTTTTTTTTCAGATCCAGTTCCAACCATTTCTTATGTCTGTCAAATGTAATGTCTAAAATTAACACATTCCTTTCTCAGAGGTTATTTTGAAATATTTTACATCTTTCTTTCAAACAGAAACTGACCGTAAAGGTCAATATGTCCATCTTTGGTTGTCAGTTCAGATGCATGAAAATCCAACAACATGGAACATGTTATTCTGAAAAGCAGGATCTGCTAACAAAATCCATCTGCTCCTAATGTTGTAACAGGCGACACACTGAACGTCTGAGCCGCCGGCTAATTCCAAAAGCTAAAATGGATTACATATTGTAGAGCTTTACCTCTGGTGAATCAAACCTGGCAAACTAGTTTTGAATCCATAGTTCACACAACCGCTTGAATTTGAAGACATGTTTTTTGGTTATATCAGCATTTCTTGCTAATGAAATGCTGAGATGAAACATTCTCCAGATCAGTAAAGTATAGAAGCGACACAGATGTGCCTTTAAGGCTTTGTGTTGTTCACCCACTGGCTAGTGAATAAAATGCTGCAGCTGGCAGACTTTCCTCAGTCACAGCATATATTCTCTCTCTTTTTTTTAACACTCTTGTTTTCCTTCCTGCCAAGTTGTTCACCAGAGGAAAAACAAGCTTCCAGATTTAAAAAGATAATTATCAAGTAAAAAAAAAACAAAAAAAAACTCAAGACTTGTTGTAGGATCCTATTAGAGTTGTCTAAATATTTTTTCTTTTTTTTAACCAATGTGCTATTCCCACAACAGCATTTATATTTTTTTCAACTTGAAGGCTTGTTAAATTACATTTTCTTGTTACTAGAAAAGGTCTTGTTATTAATTTAACAAAAAAGACCTACTGAATGAGCTTAATGTATAGATGTTGCAAAGCTTTTAACAACCAGCACGGTAAAATTCTACAAGTAAAATCTGCAAAATGCCACATATTATGGTCTTATTGAGTCAACCTTTCTCTGATGATATGAAATGAAATAAACCAATTTTCTGAGTTCCTAATCAGTAATTAGATTCTATTTAGTGTAATTTAATTGTTTTGTGAAAGCCCCAGAGGTTTGGAAGAGAACATTAGTGAATGCAGTTTTCCACAAAACCAAAGGAGTTTTTTTTTGCTTGTAAAGATTTTGAAAAAGAAAACAAAAACACAAAGTAAAGTCACACAGCACTCCTTTAACTGAAGAACACAAAGCATCATTTTTTTCTTCTGGTTTCTACAAATGTTTGCATCACTTTTCCTGGAACTGTTGTCAAGGACAGGTGCAAACATTAAAAACTAAGGACAAGACGGATGGTTTGTGTTTAAAGTCAGGGGGCGTCATCCTGAGAGGAAAACAGAGAATCTGGTAAAAAGATTTACATTTGTCAACTTTCCTCGCTCCGATTCTTTTCTCTCCGCTCCAAAAAGTGATGCTGCTTTTATCATCTTCATCTCTGGCTGCCAGGCCATAACATCTGTGGGAGAATTAAACCGCTAAGTGGCTGCAGTTTCCAACAGTGATTCAGTTTAAGTTCACAGATCAAGGGGTAACAAATGAGGTAATGTTCTCCAAAGGTATGCTGGCAGAACTGTAGCCTGTTCAGCTGTTATGGACATGTGTTGGAGCTGTTCTTTTCCGCTTTCAACAATAACCAAGTTGTGTAGAGCTATAAATATTATTGCTTTAGGCTAGATTTAGATTAATTGCTGAATGAGCCTATAAGTTACAAAAGTAGACTGAATGTCTTTGAACTCCAAGTAAAGCATGTCTTTGCCTTGTAGTACTAATTTTTCAAGCAGATGAGTAGTTTTTTTTTTACATTCCTTTTAAGAGGTATAAACACATAAAAAAGAGAAAAGTATAGTAATTATTGAAGTGTTATGGGTGGAAATATCTGTGCCACTAGTAACAGAAGGAAAGAGAGCTAGTCAGCAGAAAGGTTTATGACTGTCAGTGAATATAAAAGGGGGAGTTTCCTCAACACAGATTTCTGCCTCAACAATGAGGTGATGTTCCTGCAGCTGTAAGGCTTATCAGCAGCTTCTAATGGTGATTTACAAACAGTGAACAGCTAAGTCTCAGCCTAAGGACTACATCTCATGAGCATTACTCAACAGTCCAACTTGGTCCAGTTATAAGCCTCCTGCGTTTGGAACAGAGCTGTGTGTACATTTCTCCCAAACATGCTTAATATGCACTGAGAAATCTGCTGGGAACTGGAACTAGAATGTCCAACTCAAACTCAAAAAATCTGATCTTTATTTCCATGAATGACTTCATAACAGTGATGGTAACTATTACTTAGTGAAGAAGACCAAAAGTTAGCTATTTTTGGAAGCAATTAGACATTTGAAAGGTTGCACAAAGGTAGAGACATGGTATTTAGGTGGAGAGAGAGAAAAAAAGCAAGGCTTCCAGTAGATAACATGAAGGCTCAATGGAGCAACAGGGAAGTTGCTCTGTTGTCAACATATGCCTCGTCTTGGAACTTGCTGTATTTAGAAATGTTGGGAGCATTTTGAAAATGTCAGAGCTAAGGTTATGTTAATTTTACATTTATTCAACCTTTCCTTAATCGAGAAGTTAAGTAAAAGGTTGAGATTAACAATGTCTTTTTCAAGCGAGATCTGGCAGCAGCATGGAACTAAACGGTTACAAAATGTTACAAATTAGTAACATCCACAAAGACCATTTTAAAAAAGTGATGATCACAATTTGTAAAATGTTGCACTGAACAGAATTAAAAATACTGACAATTTAAAGAAGTCAACTTTGAGCTCACCCAGGGAGATCAAGCTGTCAAGCAGAGAAACATTTTTCTCTCGCATGTCGTGTGACATCGACCCAGAAATAATGACGCAGCTCACACAAGAAAATAAAATGTATAAATTACATCTAACATTTTCTTATACTATACTACTTAAATCAGAAATGACTTAGGCAAAGCAAAAAAGACATTATGATCACATGAACATTTAAGTTTTGCTCATGGAGAACTCAGTACGTCAAACACTAAAGGGCATTGGATAAAAAAGGGAAAGGTTTAATGTAATTTTAAAATGGACTAATGGCCAATTAAAAATCATGTTCTAGGCATTGATCTGCTCTGCAAGAGCACTGCTGGCCATCTTCAATCTCACTCTTGAATTATTAATCAATAATCAAGCAAACAGTTCATTACTGAGATTCTTCTTTTTAATCTTGATTTAAAGGAGCTTGGCTGAACTGGGGTCTTATTTGGAAGGCTAAATGCTGCATACACAAGTTTAGTACTGTCAAAATGTTACTGAGAAGATGCATGCACTGTTGTGATAAAGCATAAAATAAAGAAGATGGATTGTTCTTATGGGTTGAGGAAGAGTCTTTGCTTTAGAGTTCATATCCGATGGTAACCTGATCATGGGTATGTTAGGATGGAGCAGTGGCTGAATGACTCAAAACAACGAGATCCTTAATTCAAGTGGCTGAAATTAAATGAGCTACAAATGGAAGAAACATCATATATGGGTCTGTAGAACTGTTTAAACCTATTTCAGATAAGCAGAAGGTGATGGATGGACAAATTAATGGATAACTTGACCAATGAACAGATGGATGATGTGTTTTAAGAAAAACTAGATGAAAAGTGTTCTGATTGAAGTAAACGATGTTAAAAAAAAGCCAAAAATGCAGTTCATTAAAAAGTTCCAGCCTGGGTGATTTCATCATCAACTCAGTCACACCGGAGGTCAGAAAACAATTAATCTCTCGCTTAATCCTGTCATCAGATATCAAGCCTGAGACGTATTTAATTTTATCCTTGTAATCTCACTGTGAAGAGTCCCAGGACTATTTTTGTAAATGTAATGCAAAAAAAAAAAAAAAAAAACACACTATAGTAGCTCAAATATCCAACCAGCCAATAAGACAACACATCAGGTCATAAACCTCAAAACAGAATAAGAGAAAAAAGTGGGTTACGATGAAAGCAATCCTCATTCTGTCACCACAAACCTCAATGTTTAAAGCTTTCCCGGCATACTTCTTTTCATTCTCACAATAACTGGACAGGCACAAAAACAAAAATAGAAAATAAAAGTAGGAGACTATAAATGTTAATCAGATTGTCATTGATGTGTCAGTTTTCTTTAAGCTCAGCCCGTCTCCATCCTGATTTGGTTCACGCTGTTGTTTCTCTTTGGTCTCGGCATTAACTTAAACCCCCTGGAACACGTCCCAGTCACATTTCACAGAAGCTCAATATCCCAAAATCCAATCTAAGCCCAGATTTTCATGGAGGATCAACAACAGCTAAACAAGCAGGACTTTTTTTGGGAGTTCATTACTGGTGTCTCCTTTTGGCAAAGGAAGTATTTGTTTTGTCCAATTTCTTTTGTATCATCCCTTTTATAGCACTATTTGTCAAAATTACTCAGTCTGCTGTGTTTTGCAAGCTTAAGGATTTTGCACAAGAGTGCGGTTACACAACAACAACAGGACACCTTTTTATTTAGACAGATTAACAGCAACAATGGCAACGCACATTGGTAAACAAAAACCCCACATATAAAACCAGACCATGTGCTAAAAATGTTACTGCAGATTAACTATATTTATCAAGCTTTCACCAAGCACAAACACCTGCAAGCTGAATGCTGTCAGTCGTTTCGTTTGTCTGGTCCATACAGAGTGCCTCCATACGACAACGTGTGAAACTGCCTGGCAACCATTGGGTTCAAAACCACTTGACTTGATGCTCTGTGTGGTCGGCCATTGTTGAATTTGAACTCAGTTGCTTTTCACTGCATTCGGTGCACTGCGGGTTGCTCAGGTAATTATTCTTTTATACAATTTCACTCAACAGGAAAGAGTATTTTTCTGGTTTAAAAGGCTGCCGTTTTTTTTTCTTTTTTCACCTTAAATTGAAGCAGTTTTTTTAAACCACAAAGCCCAGAATAATAGATTTATCAAACAGGTAGGCACTCTTTCATTAATATAGGTAGCTAACTATTAACCATAATCCCAAAAAAAATTACCCAGACTGACATTACAGAGGTTTGTCAACTCCCTGTGGGTAGAATGCTAATTAAATAAAAGGTGTGCTACATATTTTTCAATCATAAACTAGAACAAATACCTGAGCTACACCGACATTGTTCAGTATAAATAAGCGAAGGCAAAAATAAAGATGCATGTAAAATGATGCAGTATGATTTTGTTTTTAAAGAGCAGATGTTTACCTCGTCTTAAACCTTTGCTACTCTGTGAACTCATAGTTACAACTGGCTAATATACACAAATACCACTGCTACCACTGCTTTTCTTCTTTGTTGTAGCTGAGGGCTGCACCTGCTGCTCACAAGCAAAAACCTCACAGATGGAGTGTGATATAAAGTTCAGCTCACTCATATGCACACATGCAGTTTCTGTTTTAGATGTACACTCACTTCATCCACTTTTTCCCCCCACAGAGTGTCAGCAAAACAAATCCCTTCCCAGCTTTAGGAGTCTTAAGGAAATGCATGTTTACAGCCAAAATCAAATAAGTTCTAACTGGACTGAGAAACACAGAAAGGCAGAGTGTAATATGAGTCGACCGGTGTAACCTGAGCAGCACCTAGGCAACATGCTTAAAGTTGGTTGGCTGTTAAAGGAACACAAGGCTCAAAAATAATAATAGACAATCGATGCTATGCAGAAATTCCTGGTACAATTCCTAGTAAGTGCTGGCACAAGAAGGACGACACAAAACTATGAGCTACGACTGATTATGTGTCCGTATCCTTAAGGAAGACGCATTATGTGAAGTTTTCATTAGTCCTGGGAATCAGGACTAATACATTAGTAAGGCTGGAGATCCTCTGTGTGTGCACTGATTAATTGGCCAGAAGGGTACAACAATTAAGAGGAGTTTAGGAATGATTGAAAAATAATTTCTCTTTTAATGCAAAACGATCTAATTATTACACATGTCTAAAATACAAGCATAAAATTAGTATGGACTTCTCAGATTTTAAAAGATTATGTTGTATGTTTGATCATTATAAAGTTTTGGCATTTACAAAACAATGTTAAACAATGTTAATGCCACGTTCATAAGTGCATCTTTGATACCAAGATGTGATTACAGTCAGCTTGTGAAGAAAAGCAAGTTTTTCCTTCGCAAATATGAAGAAGGCAAAGTGCATTGTTTAATCATCTACTATGTGTATAAATCTATGAGCCTCCTCAGTTTGGGTATTATTTATAAAACAAGAATCCCTTCATTTCTGTGCTGTCAGGTCACATTCTGACTTGAAAAGAAGAAAATCATCCTTCTCAGCTTGCTGCCACTGCCACCGCTGCGGCTGCCAACGCATGTCACGGACAGCCGCCGCCCCACCATCGACCTGTGGGCTCAGATTCTTCATGCTTCCCCCTGCAGGGAATCTGCATTGATCTTAGTCTGGGCTCACTTTTGCCGACATGAAATTATGCTTTGCAGGGAGCAACGCGAAACCTTTCACTTCAACATAAAAAAAAATATCTATAAAACGATACAGATCCAATTAAAATGTTCCCAGTTGATATGAAAATTGTTATGTGCAATGCATTCAGTAAACATCATCTTCTAAGTAGAAGGTAGAAGGAAGTAGAAGCATGCAATTCCTTATTTATTTTAGTTTTTGTCCATCTGTACCAGAGAAAGGAGTGTAGGCAAGGAAACAATTTGCATAACAGATTCAATTTTTGATATAAGGTTTCAAAGAATTGCATTGATTTGACTAGGTCATTAAGCATTTGGCCTTTGACATTTTTGAGCAACGCACCCAGACCTTTGCAGAATGCCACAGGAAAACCATAAGTTACTACATTTGTAAATTTATATCCATCTTTCCACAAATTGTCATCTCTGAATTCCAAACGTTTACTCAACAACATTCCTAATATCAGCTCAGCATCACATTCCAAAATGTTTGATGTGAACACTGTTTCCTGCTGAACAGTCTCCTGTGTGTGTTAGTGCGTCATTGAATCTGCGTACACAGGTCTTATTTGACAGATGAGGAGGACTTTGCAACATTTGGTGATTTTAAACCTGATTAAATAAAGATCAAATGTTGGGTTGCTCAAGATTTTATTCAGTGCATATGTGCATTTTCTAGCGCTGACTGTGAAGAACGACATAATCTCTTACAACACTTTTGATGATAACAGCTTTATATTTCTGTGTTGCCACATGACCACAGGGCCTTGCAGTCATCGAGTCAGTTTGATAGATCCTTAAGCAGATGGGGCAGAATTTCCTCCCACTTACTGCAGATAGAACTTGAGCTTTTGTTTCCAAAGCAAGGTTATAGAACAGCACTTGGTTACTCACTGGGGACAACTGGGAGAATGGAGACTTAAATATTACTGTCTGCACAAAGTCAATTACTGAATCAGTATAAAAAAACATTGGCAGAATAAAGGATTTACCTCCAAAACAGTAAAACCTGAGCATGTGCTTGTTTTTAGTAGATAAATGTAATATCTTCTTTACTTATCCAAAGTGCTTCTTCTAAACTAAACGTCATTAGGCAGATGGATCACATCACAGTAGTCTTTAAATCACTGCATGGCCCATTGGATTTATAAAATAATCTACTTTAAAATCTTGTTAAGGGTCCAATTAGTACACCATGATCTTAGGTAATTGTGTTTTCTTGGTTTCTTTGTTCCTAAATTTGGAAATCAAATCCCAAAAGTCTGGGAAACGTATCTCAGTAAATTATTTTATGTAACGATTTTTGTAATTTTAAAGATGCATTGTTTCTTTTTGAGAGATGTGTTATTTTTATTTTTGAATTACTTGCTCTTAATGTAATTTCAATCAACTTTGTTCCTTTATTGTGTAAAGACATTGAATTGCCATGTGTATTAACGTGATTCAATAAATTTGACTCTAAAACAAACTTAATGCAGATATTATAAAAAATATTTCAGTTGGCGAAAGACAACTTTGCTGGACCCAGTGATTTTTTTTAATTTCTCGGAGAGGTTGACCAACTGGAGTACATCTGCTGCTCATTTTTTCAATATTTGAACACCAATAGTTTTGCTAAAAACTCACAGACAGGTTTAATCTTAGAAAATAAACATGGAAAATCTCCATCTTCCCCTTTCATATTTAGATTCAATTGAACTGACTGCTTCTGGGACATCTATGGAACTTCTGGTAAGTTATTTTAAAGCTGAAAATTAAAGGAAAAAATGTTCCTTGTATTTTCTCAGTCAGTACCCCAACTTTGCTATGGGTCTATTTCTAGTAAAAGTTCCCTTCACAATACTAATTTAGTGGCCACTGTTGTTCATTTAAGACCATGATGTTGATTTTACAAAGAGAAGCTGCAGTCTTACTCTCAGTCTAACGCTCAGTTTTACTCTCACTGACCTTGTTGGGCTCTCAGGTTGCCACCACAGCAAACCACAAAAGAATCAACAGAACAAGTATCCAAGGATTTCGCCATGTCACAGTTAGAACATTAAGTTGTAAGAGATTAGGTGACTCACATCCAGGAATGGGCGTGAACTCCTAATCAAGTCAGAGTCTGACTTATCTCAATTGGTGATATTTATGTCTGCTGTAACCCCAGCGACCCATAAAGCTGCATTTTGTACAGCCAATCTTTTGAATCGCTGTTGCTAAGTGTATTTTTACCTTCTACAAATATATTTACAATGTAAGTGAGATTATATTGGGTGCTGCAGTTCCCCAGTTTGTCTGTCATGCCATGTTACCTGCCCTGCCTGCTGTGCAGAATCTATATGGAAACCAGCTGGAACCTTAGTCTAAGTTTTCTGTATGTTTTTTTTTCTGCACAAGATGAGCAAGAACCAACATGAAATGAGTCATCATCGATTTACAGCATAATATTACTGGAAACAGTCAACTGGAGAAAGCCATGAGTTTATTGAGGAAGTTAATTTTAAGTCAAAAATAGCTTTAGAAAAAATTATCAAGCTGTGCATGTGCCATGATGACTTTCTTGAGCTGCATATTAGTCCTAATATATTAATAACTAAATATGCGTTACTGTCGGGAGAAAAAGGTAGATATATGAAATCATTATTTAATTTGAGATTGAAAATATGCACATATTTTTACTTACAGGACAAAATGCAACAGTTCAACTGTTACATACACTTTTCCCCATGTTTTGATATGCTAATAGTGTATATGAGGGACTTTTCAAACATAAACAGCCCTTGCAACACCATGCTGTCTGCAATCTGATTCTGAGAATGAAATTCCAGCCCATCATTCAGACGCCCCTCTATCTCATGCACACACAAAGAAGCTTCTGCCTTAGAAGGACAACAAGGCTTCACAGAAAGTCATTTAGTTTAGATGATATCAGGACATCAGTTGAACCACATTGGAAGGAAATTTAGTTGACAAATAATAAAGTCCAGACTCCTACCAGCTTTAACACACTGGACCTTTCTATTTTCTTCCTCCTCCAGTCCTGTTCACACCATTCATACCAACCCTCAACTGTCGCTCATTCAGTTGCTCCATCCTGCTGCTTTACCCTTTGTTATATTTCCTATTGTTTTATTTATCAGTGAAGACTGCATCAGGTGTCGTTGGGCAGCTTCTATAGCAGCTGTCACAAATGTATGGCAAGGACTCAGAATTCACATGGAATCCTGGTGAACATAAAAGAGCCTGTGATTAAGGATGAGCTCAATGAGACCTGTGGTGTAAAAGCTTTGTGTAGGTGTTAAGGGTATTGTTCCATCCTCTGCTGTTACCTGTAAGTTTATATGCTGAGCAGCAGTAAAAAAAATACACAGTCTGCATCAAAGTCTTAAGCCCTGCAAGGAGGGGGATCAGTGGTTTAAAGGAATATGGATTAAGAAGGAAATGAAAAGAAAAGAAATAAGAGAGAAAAAATGCAGGAGATATAAAAGCCTGTTAAAAATGGAAACAAGGGTCCTCCAGATAAGTAAAGGATGAGGAAGATCAAGATTAAATATAAGTTTAAAAAAAACAGTCTTTCCCAGGTCTAGTCCAGCTGAGTCATTCACTGCGGAGCAACTGCAGAGTAGTGCCACCCCTCGACATTCCTGCTTTAATTTCACAGCACAGGCTCAGTTAAATTATAGAACAAGCAGAGTCACCGTTACCACTGTAGCTATGAGGCTGAATCTCTGACGATGTCTAATAGAGCATAGAGTACGCTAATTTAATAATCAAAGCATATATGTATATGTATATATATAATTAAACGCAAAAGAAATTGATTGATACAAATGTAAAAAAAGTAGAGAACCCTGTTCTTGCTTATGTTTGCTTGCTTGGGTGATTTGTTTTAGGTCAAACAACTCATCTACCTGTTAGCAAATGTGAGATGGACTTCTGTGATTCATTCATGAACTCTTGGAGTAATCGTGGTAGGATGATCACTCATGGGAAAGGTCAGCACTATTCTGTATTTTCTCACTTTGTGGTTAATGGTTCTCATTGTGGTTCACCGGAGTCCCAAAGTAACCGTAACCGTTTCCAGACATTTTGTTTATGACACTGTAGCAAAAAGAGAAGCAATCTGTAGAGGGGGAAATACTCACAGGACAGCATGTAGTCTACTTTCACTTTAAAATGTAATTATTTATCTCTTTTTGAGACTCTTTTTATGAAATCTAATGAATAAGGTTTTGACAATGGCTGTTACATTGCCTAGGGTAGCACTTAGTAGCACAATAAGATAAAAACAATGCTCTTGCTGTCCCTTACAATCCACAGTGCAAAATTATCTGGCATGTTTTGTGTCATCATGCAAAAGTAATTGCAATTTAAATAGTTTGGCTGTGAAAGTGCAGTGTTATGTGCAGCCTCCCAGCTTTACCAAGCCACAGTGATAAAGTAGAGCTAGATTAACAACCCAAACAGCCAACCTCTGCCATGGGACTAGGGGTTTGTTAGGCAATTGACAGCTTCAATTAATAAAGACACATCGCCAGTGACTCTACATAAAACCTGCAAATCAATCCCTTCTGTATGCTTGATTTGTTGTGAAAAAGAGGCAAGACATAGAAGTAAGTTGCTGAAGTGTTTAAACTACTAAATAGCATGTAGCAAAAATGTGTTTTCAACATTCTTCAACATCAGACGAGTGTTTTAAAACTCTTTACCTCATGCGCAAAAATGCTTTTGTTGTAAAGATGTGAGAGCAACAATTTAAAAGTAGTAGTGAGATAAGCAAGCATGTTAAAAATAAAAGAGATGACGCTCAGCCAAACAAATTATGCAGCCAGAAGTGGCAGTTTGACATGCTTGCACTCCCACCGTCACCTGCATGATATTAGGGGGTTAAGAATCTGAGAACAGAACTGAAAATGCTCTCTTTTCTTTATCTGCTGCAGGGCAGTTTGATTTGATTACCTGAATGTGCAGCTCGAAAGGGCCGTCTGTTTTGAGACCTAAGTGACATTTTCTGGCAGCACTCCATTGGCTATAATGGCAACAAATGTTCCAGCAGCCATTATATCAGGCTGAGACTGTCCTTGTATGGAGACACTGCAATACTTAAGCACTATATATAGCAAATGTTCTGTATTACATCTCAGAAACTGATAGTACTAACACAAAATAAAAAGTCTTTGAGAACTGAAGAGGATTTCACACAGTAAATAAAAGCAATGCTGACCTTAAGATTAAGTTGTGCTAAATGTAAAATGTAGTACAACTAAGAAAAAAACATAAAGTGCTATGATTTCACAACATCTAACTGGAATAGACAACTATGTTTGCAGAAATATGGTGAGATTGGACAAATATAGCCTAAATAATAGCTCCTAGTTAACTCTACTAGTAAAGCCAATGTAATGGCATTTTTATCATCTCAACACCACCCAATAGCATTTGCTAGTGTCCTCTGTACACATCAGCATTGTCTGTACCTTATGATTGTCATGTGTTTTATCAGTAAAATTGTCATACAATACCCTTGTATTTCAATAGTCCAGTGGTGCACTATTGAAATACACCCCTGCATTTTAATAGTGTACAGCAGGGTGTCAAATTCATTTTCATTTTGGGTCATATCAAGATCAGGAATGTCTTCAAAGTGCCAGTTCCAGCAGAATGTATTGATAAAACCCATTAACAAACTGTTAAAATATTTATAAAAGCCTGTCTCTGTCCTCTGCTTAGATATCTATTAAGTATGGAAAAATAAACAAAAAGACACTGGCATAGAAAGTTATTTCCTCTGTTTTTATGGAATACAAATTAAACAGTTTACCCAACTGATGCACAACTCAAGTGACATCTATACTTCATGGACATCAAAGGACTTAATGTTTCAGAAACTGCTTAATTTCTTCACTCTTAGACTCCCATAAAACATTGTAGCAACTGTTTTAATTTATTGTAACTGTTGGATCTTTCTCTCTCTCTGCCATGTTTCTAATGTAACAGGCTGATAAGTTGAACAGATCAAAAAGGTTGGAAAATAAAATCCAAGAAAAAATAGTAATGAAACACAACCTACTCATGCCAAATATATATATTCAGAATCATATCTTCATGTGACAAATTCTTCACATAAAGATTACATGAATGAGTCAGCGCTGCTGCAGGTGGTTAGCAACCCGACAAGACAGAAACTTCCAACGTTCTGCAGTGGTGAGGCAGCATAAGCCATATGGACACCAGTGCAGATGGTCTCCCCGTCTGTCATCTTCCCTTGAAAAAGAGATTCTGTTACATGTTTGTCTCGTTTTGAGCAGATAGGCGTCTGATGCAGCCCTGGCTTTATTGCACAACCCAGATGCAGATGGAAATATTTATGTCTGCTGCTGCAGCCCCAGATGCATCGCCCAGCCTGGCTGAGTGGTTTGTAATGACAGATGAGACACTGCATTGGGCAGATAACCCTGCAGGGACATATTAAGGTGATAAAAATGACAACAGTAAACAAGTCTGTAATTAAAAGCTCATAACTTTTCATCTCCCTGGTGGCAGTAAGCAGATAGCTTCCTCCTCTTACTTTACCCCAGGGGGCAAAAGGGGCACCAGCATTTTTAGCTTCATAGTTACAGCAGACAGGGAGGCTGTTGTTTTGTCAGCTATGGGACCAACTTTGTCTGCCTCATTTTCAGTTGATCTCGTTAATGTTTAAGTATTCGTAGTAGCCGTCATCCCTTGTAGTAATGACGCTTATTGGTTTCACGGGGTTAAACATTAAACGGATGAGCGTCATGCCAGCCTTCTGTGGCCAAAATCCCTCATTGACATTCCTCACCAGAGCTGCTGTTGCCATCATTTTCATCCAATCCTCACTACCATGCTTGCATAATTGCTACCACTGTCATTATTAACGATCATCGAGCTATTAAGGCCACTCAGTCAGTACCATTTATCATCGACGCTCCTCTCTCCAGCTCATCACGCTTGACAGCCATTGAATGATGAGCAAAAAAAGTGCGACCGAGTGAGAGTGCATGCGTGCGCGAGCCAGTGTATGTCAGTGTGAAATGTTGTTTGTGCTGTACTGTGTTCCAGAGGGGTCTTTTGTTTTTTGATCAACACTCTGTCTGGACTCCTCTCGAGGAGCCCTGCAAGGACACCGGCAGATGGCGAGTGTTGGCAGGACTGCGACGCTGTATGCCGTCTGCCAGAGAGGACTGTGGTGTACTGATACAAGGAGGCTTTTTAGGCCTTACACAGTTGACACAAGGTGCTGGCACACTGGCTGACCCTAAACACACAACAGAGGCTCGCAGAAATACACAGAAGTCTGCAATCACGGCTGTTCATTACACATGTAATCTGTTCATTACACATGTAATTGTCTTGGCCACTTTCTGAGGTGGCCAAGACAAGGAGTAACATATTTCATCCGCGGACTGGTTAGGCTTTTCTGGGCCAAATTTTAAAACGGCCTGGACTCTCCCAGGAGGAAATGGAGGCAGGGAGAAGCTCCATCAGAAATGAGCAACACTCTACTTACTACGAGTTAATCATTAGGAACTCCCTCAAGCACAGAGATGTGTCTGCAGGTGTATAGTGGGATGTTTGCTCACCACTTACTCATATGCCAAAAACGAATCCAAACCAAAGGGAATCAACAACCTAAAAAAGTAGAACATCTTGTCAGCAAAACATGTTTATTTTTGGAGCTGAGCAGCATGAGGAACAGCACAGAGCAGCTTTTTCAGTAGAGGTAATACGAACAATACACTTATACGTTAATTCTTTCCACAGGAGGACGAATTTTAAGGTTCCACAGACCTATTCAAGAACACTGCAGCTTATTTATGCTCCTTATTTTTCAAGAAAACATCAACTTTCAGATTGCATCAGTTATTTAGTAGTTCTGTATATTTTTGATAGTGCATTCTGAATTTAACGAGCATGAGGAACAGTGCAATAACAGACTAAAAAACAAAACAAGAGGAAAAAAATGGGATAGAGTTTGACTGCTGGTGTCCTGAAAGATTTAGATGTTTAGCAGGTTCAACTCTGCAGAACTAGACGGTGAGGCGACAAACAGGAAATATAATGTTTATCCATCTGAATTTAACAAGCATGAGGAACAAGTTTATTAATTTCTTCAAACTTGTATTGGATTAAGCTCCTACAAGATGCGCAGTTTTATCTTGCTGGGAAAAAAAGGACATAGGACCATTTTGTTTGGACACGGTGACATTAGAGCCAAAGAGCCCATTCAATTTCCTCTGATGGTTAAAATGTCAGATGATTACTATGAAGAGGAGGCAGGAAATTGTCTCAGTGCGTGTGGTGTGTGTGTGTGTGTGTGTGTGTGTGTGTGTGTGTGTGTGTGTGTGTGTGTGTGTGTGTGTGTGTGTGTGTGTGCAGCACAGAAAAAAAAACTGTAATATCTTCTGGATGTTATTCTGTGAATAGATTTCAACCAATACATTTTCAAAAAGCGTTTTATGTATATAGTTCACTTCTTGAGTTTTTTTAAGACATATTTTGATTTAGTGAGAAGGTTTTCTGTATCTTCAATGGCATACTTCCTCAAATATGCATAGATTAGCCATAAATCCACACAATCATTATAACTTAAGCGACAGTTATGATTACTTAAATTGTGTGTTAAATAAATATTTGAAATACAGTTCAGTGTTCAGTTTTGGAGTAATTAGATTTTTGCTGGAGTCTTCTTGTTTATGTGGTGCTGAATTAAGGAATAATTACAATAAGGCCACAAAATGTCAAAAGCACAATTTTTATAATTAAAACTCAAATAAATCAGGCTTCATAAAAACACAAAAAAGCTGGGGGGGGTTTCCCCTCTCAATAGCACTAATTTTCTTCTTCCAGTAGCATTAATTTGAACATAAAGATGCCCCAATCAATCACACCAAAATTGAGAAAGCCCATTTTTTCCATGATTAGCTCTGATCTGGAATGTCAGATGCTAAAACTTGCATTTAATAAGCTTAATAAATCTCACTGGTGCATACAGAAATCAATGAACAGCATGTATTTTTATGTAGATTTTTATAAAAATTATACTGTAATATTATAGACACCTAGTTGCACAAACTGGGTGCTATTTGTTGGATTCTGAACTAATTCCTCCATCAATAATCCTGTGGTACATTTCTCTTATTTTTAACATCACTTAGAGAAAAAACCTGATGAAACTGTCAAAATCAATAAAAAAGAAGAAAGCCATGAAAAAAGCGAGATTGGTCTCCATTTTTAGGGGCATTCAAAAAAAATCATATTTCATTTGTTAAATACCAATCATCTTTTTTGAGACAAGTCTACAGCTCCTTACTTAACTTTATCCACGGGTAAATCATATTACACAACTAACGGTTTAATGTTTCTTCAATGCATGATTACTTTAATTCACTTGAGTATCAGATCAGTGAATACTGACTGATAAGCACAACATTTTCATCTTAATGCTTCTAAGTTTTCAAAGAAAAAAATGAAGTTCATGTTTTTCTGTTTAATATTTAAGGGTGCAGCTCAGGCCCAATGACATTTTTAGTGCATTGTTGTTTTTTGTAGATTGTCTACATCAGTTACTGGAGATTTTTGCTTCTTTTTTATCTAAATGAGGAAGTAAGCGTAATATCAAAATCATTATTGAATTTGACATCTTTGGTATTGTCACCCTCATACAGACTTTTTTTTAAGAGAACTGTTTTGTGTGCAACCAAAAAATTTTTAATTCTTGTTTCATGCTTGTGAACCTAGTAATGTCAACCATTTGTGAACTGAATGCATCTGGATGCATCGTTATATCCCAAATACTGTACGCAGTAGCTTGTATTGACTTGTCCCAAATTTATGCCCATGATGAATACTAAATGTGTTTTATTCAAATTAAAAAAACTAAGTGTATGAATTTCTTCACCTTTAAAAAGAATGAGTCAACAATTTAGCAATTAAAAGCAGAAAATAAAACATCTGATTAGATATACTGTAAGTTCTTGCTGATGTGTGATAAGGTAAAATATTTGCAGAATAGCACAGGGGACCAAAATGCAATAATTTTCTGCTCGACTTGAACACCCAGGTTTTATAAAGGATAATAAATCTAACATCTGCCATCTGCTAAAAAACTAAGTGCAGTACAATGAACTGGAAGCTCTGGAAGATACAACACCTGACAACCTGCTATCGTGACACGTCACCTGCTAACCTTCATCCTTCTCAGTGATCACGTCACACACACACACAAGGAGGCTAAACCCCATGGTTTCTTATCCTTCCGTTACCATGGCGACTAAGCAGCTGTCTCCGTGGACAGAATAGAAAAAAAAAAAACATGGTAGCCCCACCTCTCCTGGCATTTCATCGTCGTAGAAACACACGACGTAGAAACACGCTTCGTCTGTCGTCAAGGCAAACGCACAACAGCCATAGAATTCTTTCTTCACGTTAAACATACACACGCAGACACACACGCAGACACACACACAGTGATGCCATTCAGTGAACATTTTCCCCCAGGGCCAGAAGGTCACGAGGATGACCGTGATCAGGCTGAAAAGCATCACTCCTCTCGCCTTCACCACGTCACCGCTAGACTGCTTGGTGCCCACACATCACCCCAACCTGTCACGCTGCCAGACAGGAGGGGTGTGTGTGTGTGTGTGTGTGTGTGTGTGTGTGTGTGTGTGTGTGTGTGTGTGTGTGTGTGTGTGTGTGTGTGTGTTCAGGGGTTTTGAGGGTGGATGTACAGCATTTCATGGGGGTTGTGAACTGAAAAGGGGGAACAGGCTACATCCTGCATGGGAACCAACAGCATCAGCACTGTTAGTGCTTGAATAGTGTATAGGCACAACTAAGTCTTTATTCATAACCCCTCAGAATGAAGCGTCTCTGATTTCATACCTCATCACCACTGCAGCACACACGGACACACACACACACAATATGACTGCCTAATACACAAAGGTGAGCAAGACGAAACATCACGGCTCGTCTTGTTTCAGTTTGAGAAGCCTTAAAGAAATGTCAACATATTAGGTTGATATGACAAGACTTACTAGGCGTTTTCTAGAATCTAGTCTTTTACAATTATATCATTGCATTTTTGTAACCCTGTGTGAATGGGTGTGATTATTATAGCACTGAGAAAGATTTTTAACTTTTTCAAATAAAACTGATTATCTGGTGTATATTTTGTTGAAATACAACATTGTTTGTTCTTACCAAGCAAACATACTTCTAAAGATTGTCTGCTCTCAGAATTAAGTTTTATTGTTAATTAAGTTATTTTTAATTCTTGGATTCAAAAAGGCCACATAATAAAGTTAATTTGTCACTTTAGATATGTCAAAATTATGTACAATGACACCTGTTTGGGTGTTTTTGATCATGTATTGTCCCTCCTCCGATCAGACAGCGCTAGGGGGAAAAATTCTATTAACACATAAGAACCAGGTGGCTAAATAAATCAGAACTTCTCCTTGTGAGTAATGTCTGTTAACCAGGCTGTATTTTGTCTCCATGGTAGCCGACTGCTGTATTGAAAGATGGATGGTGGTAGTTTCTACAATTTGGGATTTAAACTTTACTAGTCAATACAGAATTGAGAGCCAACTTTTTCATCTCATGTTAGACTCGTCTTATTCAGGTGGCACCCTGCCTCCCACCTCAATGTGCTTCACTTAAAGCAGCATTTGCTTTAAGAATTGGCTTTTAAAAATCCCCCGCTGCCATGCTGACAGCCATGATGTAAAAATACAAATAATGCAAAAAAAAGAGAAATTATAAGGTGTGCACCAGAGGGAAAGAGCAGGAATTATTAGAAACAGTCTGAAACTTTACAGTCTAGGAATATTAGTGGATACAACATGGTGATTTTAATCAACAAAGAAAAGTGTGATTTTTAGTGTTCTATGTTTAACTGGGAACACTACAGGGCTAGTGTGTTGCCCCATTTTGTCAACACCCTATCAACCGTTATTACATCTTCAATCAAAAACATCAACATCAAAACATCACATCACCAAAAACAAAAACATTTCTTCCATATCTTACAGGCATGTGTTTCAAATATTTAATGAGTACAAATTGAACTAGATACTTTCTGCAAATTCTCAAAGCAATTGATCTTGAATTGTAGGGTTATTCATTTTCTGAATCAAATCAAAGATTTTATTCCTTTGCCAGCATTTTTGTGCGTTCATTGTCATGCACAATGACACTATATTTTTACATATTTATTTCAATGAAACCATATTTCAGTCCATAGAAATGCTATTTACACAAGTGCATTGATATTTTTTAAACTTAAGTGCAATTTGTGTTCATTATGTGATGTTTGTTGTTATACTTTTGAATTTGAATATATATCTAAAATCTCACCCCATCTGGACTGATAAACAAAAACATGTCTCTTTACAATCTTTTAAAAATATCCAGTTTAAACTATGAGGTATTTTAATATCGAAAGGAGAATATTATATTTATTTTATAAACATTTATTTATATAGCACAACTAGCTTTAGAATAGGTTAAGACAGGATGGAATGTACTTTTATCCAAGAACAGGTTTTGCAGAACTCTTTGTAAAAAAAAAAATAAAAAAAAATCAATAAATCTGGGCTGGTTTTCTTATTAATTGATGAAAGTTCTTGCAACATATGATTGTTAAAAGCAGAAAAAGGTCAAATTAAATTAAAGGCAACTTTCATATGGCCATAGTATAGTTTGTATGACAATCACTGACAAGATGAGATTTCAAAATCATGCAGCTTCTCCAATCAAAATGTAGCTTAAAATATTCACTTTGAAAGCTTGTGTAAGAAATTTAAACAAAAACAAAAAAACTGGGCAGTCCTATTTAAAGGAGTCAAAGTAAAGAAGACAGTTTGTAGTAAAAGAGATGCGACAGAGCAGCTTTCATCCTTCACAACTTAGTATTCTTTTTGGAGCTACATCTAAAGCAAGTGCTATAAACCGTTGGGGCTTGATGGTGTTGTGGCAGCCCAGATGACTCAGGCGCAGATTGTGTACCCGCCAATCTGGCATGCAACCTTTGTCACATGCCATCCCGCCTCTCTTCCATCTTTCCTGTCTGTCTCTTCTGTCAGATACCAAACACAACAGAAGTTATAAGGAGAAAAAAAACAACCACAAAGAAGCCTGGAGCTAAGTAGACAAACAGTCACAGCATAAACAACTAATTTCATCCAATAAGCTAATGGCTGTAGGTTGATTTTATGACAAATTTATCTTTGAGCCATTACATGTGAGAGAAACAAACACGTAAAGACAGAGGAGCAGGAGGCCACTGTCACCAGTCCCCTCTGGCCAAAATCAATGCTGTATCCTTCTATTGATTTCAATTAAGATAACTGTTATTAGACAGGATGCATGACACAAAGTCGATGAACAAAATGTATTGTGCTGATAGATTACAATGAAGAAAGGCTTTGGATCAGTGTTGCTGAGACGCCTGGAGGTGAAAATAAAGCAGAAAAAGAAAGAGTGGACATTGCATGAGACATCCTCCTTTTTTTATTAAAGTAGCTGTGGTTGAGAATGTGGTTTGAGAGATAATTACAGTAAAATCTCAAAGCCCGCTGGTTCTACAAAACATGATTTTCTTCTAAATCTTCTTATTTAAGCTCTCGGGTTCCGCCTTCACCCTGGGAAGGATTTGGGTCAGTTTTACCTTTTTAGCATGTTTTGTAACTGTTTGGAGCTTTTCCAATAACTAAATTAATTCAGAAAGCTGTTCTTTAACATATTTCCTAAGAAAGTGTCCCATAAAGTCAAGCCACACTTTCTTGTCATTAAAGTCTTGAGCAAATGTAAACATCCATCAATCACAGAGGAGAAACCTCCATGGTTAATGTCAGCAATAAATACCAGGCCCAGGTTTTGTGGTAAACAAGTAGCTAAGCAAAAAAAAAAATGAGTCAACTATAAGAAACTGGGGTGAGGTGAAAAGAGAGCAAAGGATTTAATGAGAAGAGACAAGAGCGGAGGAGGAGTGTTCCAACAAATAAGGAGAAAAGAGATAAAAACGAGGAAGATTTAATTACCTCAGTCAGTTATGGAAGAGTAAACACACCATAATGGCCTAGAGAAGTGAACAGACCAAGGCCAAATCAGATACATACACGCAAGAGGTGACATGTTAATAAACACGGTTCAGAGCTTTTCTGATTCTCTCGTGAGGTGCACAAATAAATTCATTGTCATTCATCTCAAAACTGATGGCGGATTCTAGTTGTTCAATTATTGGAACGTTTAAATGAGATACAAAAATAGTTTAGAGGGCATTTTTTAATGATGCCTTCTGGGCGTCTCCATAGGTAGAGGTTTACGCCATCTCCCTCTTCCCCAACAGGAAGATTAGGAAAAAAGGTTCAACAAAATATTCACTCACATGAGCTAAATACAAACAGACCGCATACTATTATGTAAAGCAACAATTTTAAATCTCATTTTCTTTTCCTTTGCTATTGGGCACAATCTTATCTTCACCGCATAAAATACCAATTGAACAAATTGATGTTTGTTGTGAAAATGTTTAAAGAATGTCAATATTTTTTGGAGAAGTTTTGATCTTGAAGTATGAGAAAATAGAAATATTCCAGTACCTAGCTGGGAAGTAGAAAAAAAAGAAACTAGACCATTTGATAGTGCAATCAGCTTAATCATTGTCCTCATAGCAGGAGCTGTATTATTTAATGGATGAGCATTTAGAAAAAAAGCCTGGAGATGACAGTGGAAATGAGAAGATGTCATAGGATGACAAGAAAGGGGAAAAAAATGTTTCACTGCTGTAGGTGGTACATCAAAAATATGGCATTCTTCTGAAAGAAAAAAATGAAACTGCCTCCTCCAGGACTATTGATCTACGTTTCTACCAACCATGAGTCGACAAAAGACAACAGAGACTCAGAGGGCTTTCAAGGACTCTGGAGAACAGAAACTGCAGCAGATGAATCCAACAAAGTTGAAGACAGAAGATCTTTGCCTCTTGGGAGACATTATCTTTAGATGGAAGGTATTATTGTGTGTGTAGTGTGCAGGGGTCAACTTTCATTTTCCAGAGGGCAGAGTAATACATTACCTCTACACATAGTCACATCCAATAAATTAAAGTCCAGATGAGTCTCTGTCAGATTTAATGGGCTTTTTGAAAACAACCTTTAAGCAGCTATTAAACCTACTATTCATTTAGCCCACATTTTATGCTAAAAATATTTTTCATTGGTCTGCTGTAATATTCTCATTTCAAATGTCATGTTTTCATTATCTGTAATTGTAAAGTTATTATAATTAACAGAAATAAAGGCTTTCAAACTTCAATCTGTGTAATTATCATTTGTGATAAAGTTCCTGGGGGAACAAAATCCAATAATGTTTTAATTTATTGAATGAGTATGTACATACAATACTGTAAGTTAGTATCCAAAGCTGAACATTTTCCAATTTTAATTTTCAAGGCTTCCCTGTGCTGTCCCTTACATGTATGTAGACATATATTATTGTCAGGAAAAAAAAGAAGAAAGAAATCTGATGGGGTCAGAATGTCATAAACTGTATTTTCTCCTAGATTAAATAGACAGGATAAATAGCCAGTTGAGGCGTTTGACTCCTTTAAATTGAAAAAGCTGCGTAGTCTGATCATTGGCTCCTCTGTGGCTACTGAAGGTCACCTGCAAACGACCTTCAATAGCCAATCATGTTGGATCACAGCTCTGATTCTCCTTAAAAATATACCCGACACCCACATGGAAACACCAAGATAGAAAACAGGGAGTTTTCGTAAAGGTTCTGCAGTCGCTGAGCTAATGGGGAGTGAAATAAGAAGATCACAAAGAGAAGGGATAAAAAGAAGAATATATTATGTGTACAAAGAAAAGACTAATGTTAGGCAGACATAAAATAATCTATTTAGATTCCCACCAACCACTTTTTTCAGCTGCTCCATTGCAGAAGAAAATAGGCGAGACACAACTGGAGCTTCACTCTCATTTCACTGCTCCCAGGTTTCCTATGCAGGATGTGTAAGGAATGTAGAGCAGGTCAATACTAGAGCAAATGAATAATGAACAATAACTACACAAATTGTTGTTCAGCTATAAATTAATGAACCCTCCTGCTTCATCTCTCATTGGCTGAAAGGAAGACGTGTTTTTCTACATACACCAGTTGCATGTTTATCTCATCACCTTATTTTCCTTAAAAGGGTCATCTTCTATCACTCTGAATCAAATAATTTGCAGCAACATCCAAATGTCTCATCTAAATGGTGGGAAATTATGTTTGATCCCTGCGAGCTGAAAGGAATCTTCACGGTTCATTTATATCTAAAGCTGTGATCAAGAAAATAAACTAGGCTAAACTGATTGGTATCAGCGTGACATCTCCCCCCAGTAAACATCCTGTAACATGTTAAGAAAATAAAACTTAGGCTTGGAAGGGAAAGGCACATGTGAAAGCAGATATAGAGAAATGTAAACACAAAGGTCTAGGATTCCTAGGGGTCCTGTTCTTTTTAAAATGCTAAACCATTTTAAAAGGAAATCATGCTAGATATGACAGTCATGATGCATATTTTCCAACCAATATGTTAAGCCTTTTTTCAAACAGTGTGGCATTTATTTATTTTTATTTTTGATGTATTTATCACTATAAAGTCAGTCTTGCCTACATGCATAAAGAAGGATGCAGTGGATTTCTATGTGTGGGGGACAGAGCTTCACTTCTTCCCTCCAAATCCAGATAAAACGAGGTCATGTATCCCACCTGGATCGAAAAACCACATCTTCTGAAATATTATTCCAGCCAGCGATTTGTCATGCCAATTAAATAATGGTGGGTTGTGTGAGCGTATTTATGGGTCTGTGTGTATTTTCAGTGCTGTACTGGAATATACTTTTCCTTAACTTTCATACTAAGTGCCAAATATATTTCACTGATCCATATATTTGTCCATAAAACCATCAGTCTGTGTGTACTGTTGGTGTGTGTTTTTCTAAGTGCGTGTCCCTCTGGGGGTGTGTTTGTTTTGGCCACTTTGTGCATTTGCACCCCAGCTGGAAAGTTTCTCAAGATGAATTATCTTCCACATGTTTAGAATGTTTTTATGAGACATGTTTCATTCGGAAAGTTTTATGTCGTTTGGGGAAATCTGATTATTTTCCGGTATTAAAATTAGATAATGACAAACTTCAACTGAATTTTTATATTAAATCTTGATGAGGACCATATGATTATTTTAAATGATATCCTTGTACATAAAATCATAAAAATCCTCCATTTGGTATGCCTTGTCTACGATTTTAAAGTTGTAGACAAAGCAAAAGAGGTTACTGGCCTTGTTATACAACATGCAGAAATCTTCTCACATGTGAAAAAACCTTTTTCAGACGTAACATATTTTACCAAGTCATTTTCACCTGGGCTTTTTTGGTGCAATCGCATTTGGTACATGTGGGGTCTTTTTCTTTAAGGGTTCATTTGCTGGTGTTACAATGATTATCTAAAGAGTTTTAAATGCAAAAATTAATCTTAGACAAGCACAGTCACCTGCTGACTGTAGAGCTAAAGGGTCATTAGGAAAGTGTGCACAGTGTATGAAAAAGCCCTCACACATTGTGGGCGTGTGTAAATCAATGTGACACTAACTAAACAGACACTGCTGGAGACCCAAGATAATGAACAGAAAAGGACTGAAGCAAACAGAGTCTTAATCATGAGACAGACGTGATGGAGCGGGAAGGAAAAGTGAGAAGGCAGGTGGAAAATTGCTTTAAAAAGAAGCAGAAGAGGAAGTTGAAAATATTACACTGCACACCCATTTCAAACAATAGCTCTTCAGGTTGAATTAAATGTTCTTTTACAGTTCAGGGAGTTTAAATGGTTTTAATTTTAGCCTGTCCAGAAGACGTTACACCCTGGCACACTGGTTTCAACTAAATCTGTTTGTTCCTCTCTAAACTGTCACGCTCTAAGAAGACACTTGGGGCTATGTATTAAAGTTGGTGGAACTTCCCACTTTTTTTACTACTTTAAACATGAATAGCAGCAAAACGTGTCGCCTCTGGAGACTCTACAGCTTTGGACAGGTCAAAACTGAAGTGGGACAGAAGCAATTTTGAGAGTCGCCACGGGTGATCTGACCAAATTAACACACCCATGGGAAACTGCTCAATCACAGTGTGAATTTTGTCTGCAAATGAAGACAGCAGAGACAGAGGAGAGATAGTGGCTGCCATTTGGATGCAGGTTTAGAGCCAACATTTTGCTGCCAACATCCCAGCATGGATAAATACTGACCAAATGGCTCGGTGTGACCCTCAGGGCTGTTATTTAAAGGACAAACCCTTAGAGCAGCAAAAAGAGCAATCAGTTACAAATTACTGCATGCTCTTAAATTACTGACATACAATCTGGAATTAACTGGCAGGTAGCTACATAGCAAAAATCAAAAATGTTCTGAAATACTTTTATGCAGCTTGCAGTCTTTTGAAAACACTAGGTTTTTGCAAACAAACTGAACAAAGATCAGCATGGCGGTGAGGTGAGGTTTGCAAGCTGAATTAATATTTGCTTCAGAATCTTGTTAAAGAAACTTGTTCTGCAAGAGGTTTCCCACTGTAATGAGATTGGAAAAATGAAGAGTCTAGGGTTGAGAAAAACAAATACATTTGTTTAAGCAAATGCTTAAAATTCTGCAGCTTGGTTTGTCTGTACTTTGATGAAAAAACTGTCATAATGCGTATTTTTGTTATAGAATACAACAACAACAACAACAAAAACAATTAGAAAAAACTGTGCATACACCTTTTAGCTATGGCTCATTTTACTGAAAAGTTTGGTTATTATGCTTAAGGACAAAGCTTTGTAACAATATTCAACTTGTTTGTGTAAGAAGCAAAAATATTTTTTCTGTTTTTATCTGGTGCCATGGATTTATTTTCTAATTTTTTGCATTAGATCTTTGAGAAACTGAAGAGATTAATAAAGTTTCAATGGGCATCTGGTGTTTAAGTTATTCATGTGAAATAAAATAATAATTTGGATTGCTGCTTAACAGAAAAACATAAATATTGCTCTGAAAATATGGGAGTAATTATTCCTCTCTTGTTTTTCTCATTTCTATCATCATAGTGACCCCAACACTGTCCTTGAGCTTCATCATATCAGGTGCCAAGATCTA
The DNA here is from genome assembly GCA_903067075.1 of Micropoecilia bifurca. Taxonomy (NCBI): domain Eukaryota; kingdom Metazoa; phylum Chordata; class Actinopteri; order Cyprinodontiformes; family Poeciliidae; genus Micropoecilia; species Micropoecilia bifurca. The sequence continues at coordinate 43,988 of CAEGAF010102944.1, forward strand.
CATATGCCTAAGAGACAAAACACATCCAACTAGCAAAAGATGTATGACTGATAAGCAGGTCTGGAATGCAAATCAAACATATTATGGTTCAGAAATCATTGCACCAAGCATTTTTATACTAAAGTTGCTTTTTACACAACTAAGTAGATGTAACAGTCACTCAACAGTTTCTCGTCACACTTTCCTGTCAATCATTCTCTGAAGAAATGGCGATGACTCATGATTGAAAAGAGACAATCACCAATGGTAACCAATGAAAACGTCACCAGTTTATATTTAATGAAAGGATGTTTTTATGCCATTGTTTGTGGCTCTGCTTGAGTTTAACAAGGAGACACAAATCCAATCTTCTATGGCGGTACATGTGTCCATATGACACACTCAGCATTGTCTCAAAGTATGTAAATCACAACATATTTGAAAACATGAGAAAGAGCTCCACATTTTCCTAAACTGATTTCAGTGGCCAAGAAATCAGTTTAATGTTGGGAACCAACTCTAAACACTGCATTGAACTTTTACTCACATCAGTGCAGATACATTCAGGGATGCAGACAGACATATGATGTGTTTCCTAACAGTCTCCTAATCTTTATGCAACAATTGCTGCTACCCTGGTTTTAGCTCGTGTTCCCAATGATTTCACATTGTGCTTTTGCAAACACATTTTTCTCACACAACATGGGTAGCAAATACAAGACACGCACAACTATTTTTAAGACTTTTTAACACTACATCAGACTGTGTGGGCGGTGGTTTCCCCCACAGGTTAACAGTGATCATGATTCGAGCAGACAGGAGATGCGCACAGTTAAAGACAAAATTTTGTGCGAGGATGGACATGCATATAACAAATTCATGTAGTCTTCTGTAATGCAAATCGCCACAGTCTGCAAGGCACATTGTGATAATGACTGTATGTGAAACAAGAGAAAAGTGAAAATGAGGCAATGTACAAGTGTGTTGTACAAGTCGTGTTTATCCGAGAGCAGCGCTGAACATCTTATTGTCCCAGAAGATGATTCAGACTGACTGCCTGTGAGCCATAAAGACTGACAAAGTCTCATCTAATTTGCCAAAGTATGAGAAAACTGAAAAAAATATTCAAGATTGATCCATTGAATCATTGTCAGATTTACTTTTATCCAAATCATCACAGCAGGATTTGCCACTTAAAAGCATTTCAGTCAACAAATAAAAAAATGTTCAGCTCAACTGAGGTCATCTCTTTATTAATCACACTTGTGTTACTTTATCTATTTGCTACAAAACCTTTCACTTCAGATTTGACAGATGTCTCCAGGATGTATTTATTAAAATTTCATTGAAAACCTTTTAACCATTTATTACTTAGTTTTAAGGCAAACTAAAACCCAGGACTTATATAAATGCTAGAAATATTCACATAACTGCAACTGTGTTACATAATTAAATAAAAAAAAGGTATATATAAAATATAACAGCATTATCTCTGTGTAGGCTCACTAAATAATAGAAAGGTTATGACATAAGACAAGTTAACTTTGCAAAGCTTCAACCTCAATCCTAAAACAGACACGAAATGTTGTGATATGGCATGCAACTCTATATGATGTAATGTACAGTACATGGTAGTTTTTGGTTTTCTAATGCAAATATGACAGCCGCTACAGTGCAATTCCTTTTGATAAACTCAACTGACAAATGTCTTCTTAAAACATTATGACAGTAATGAAGTGTCCTGTTTTCTTTTGGAAAATCCTATCATGAGCATTAATTTAGAGATTTTTCAGATAGTATTGAGATGACTCATCACTATCTGTGTGATAGTGATAAGACACAGGAGGAAAAGCAGCTAAACATGAGCCCCAGAAGTAGGAAGATGACTCACCTGCTGAGCTGCCGATACACACAGAGAGACCACTGTGGATGGACAAGCGAGTTGTTATGTTTGTGATTTATTGCCATTTCATTTAGCTATTGTGAGATTGAAAATAATTTTTCTTGTAGATTCTCTTACAAAAAAATCCCATGAAATTCACATGGGGTCATGATCCACATGCGGTTGCCATTTTCCACATGTGAAAAAGTATTTTGTTCATGTGATCCATGATTTATTCAACATCTGATTACATATTTGCACATGTGATCACATGGGGTTTTACCATGAAACGTTCAAAAATCACACGTGCTTTGATATGATTGTGTGAACCACATGTGCAGTTTTCATGCAGCTCATGTGATTTTCATGGGATTTGTTTTTGTAAGAGTTAGTATTTTTAATTGCCATATTTGAAGGTTAAAGGAAGATTTTGGGGAGGAGTAAACCTCATTAATAAATGGATGAGCTCAATGATTTCCATTCTGATGACTGAAGTTTTCTGGAGGCCAGTTTTGTTTACAGAGACGTGATGGTTAATTTTGTTTATGTCAGCTCAAGGTGCTGATCCAAAATGGCTCCAGAAATGATCAAAAAGGAGAAATTACCTACAGCTTAATGTGAGCACATGTTTTGGCCAAAGTATTTTTAGTCATTTTACATTTTAAATAAAGTGGATCATTTACACTTCTGTCATTGTAATCAATTAAAGATGAGTTCATCAAATTAGCAGTTCTCAAAGTTGTTCATCTGGGATCATGTGATGTTCTTCAGAAATGATTCTAAATCCCAAGATTGAAATAAAGAAAAACAAAACTTGAACATAAATTTAAACTATATTATTGTGTTACTTTTAATATGACTCAGTAAAAATGCTTGTATGCTACACCAAGAGTCTTACATTTTTATTTTGCGAGTGAGAAGCCGGAAGGTTTGGGAACCACTGCGTTAGATTTTCCAGTTTCACAGATTTGCCTATCTTCCTTTATTCTTTTAAAATCCTAAATTCTAAATGAGTTTGTTGTATTCTCATGGGCAATGTAAGCCATTTATATAAGCAATCCTATACATAAAGGTTGTGGAACATACAGTATATGTAAGGGTTCACATATTAAATCTCATAATTCATAAGACTAAAAGGCTGAGGTTATGTCAGCCTCAGGACATGCTGGGTGACACCAAGAAGAACTCAAATGCACATCTTGCTCCGTTTTTGCTCTCAGAGGCAGAGTGTTGTTCACCTGCAGCTGCAGCTCGATGTCTGCCAGGATGCCTGCATCACAAAAACATTCTCAGCACACTTTACTTTGCCGTAAGCTTTGAGCTCACTTTTCGCCAACACATGAATTAGCCCAGGCTTATCTGTACTCATCTTTCTGGTACATCTCAGCTGTGGATGCTGCAGGGGGTGTGGTAGACTACAACAAATCAATCCTCCTTCGTTTTCATCTCAGTTGTGGACAAGCTGATGCTGCAATAAAGACAACTTGGAAATACAGGACAAAACCCATTCCCTACTGATTGCAGCTTAGTTTAATTTATTCTGGTCAGAAGATTCATAACACACATACCATACAGACTGTTAAACACGACAAATACTTCCCTTCACTCAGCTCAAGAATATTTCAAATGTCACTGAATTACAGCATAGATATAAAAAAACGTGAACAGAAATAATCAAAGACTATCAACCCTTCATCAAGTGCTCATACCAAAGCCCGGTATATGAAGAAAGCATGTTTTGTTTTTCCAGCTACACATTTCTAATATAAATCCTCACAGGTGTAGCACATTTACAGTAAGACACAAATTAAGGGTAATATACAAGTATTTTAAACAGCATATGAAAATTGTAGTTACTTCTGCCGGAGATGATTGTGCTGCAGCAACAAGTCGTACAGTCCGTTTCAGGACTTTGTGTCATTCTGGGCTCGCCCAGTGTGAGACGGTCAAGTCCAGTACAATTATTGTTTCATGAGGTTAATCGTGATGAGTGAAACTTTGGTGCAGGGTCAAGATGGAGACTTATTTCTCAAGTTCAAGTGAGTTCAAATCACCATCACTTCTTAATTCATGCTCAAAAAATGAACCTATTTCTGAATAATTTTAGTTCTCGAGATTCCAATGGCCCATGTTCATTTGATAAGATAAAGCCTAATGCGTCTCTGCCTCCCGTTCTGCATAGCTGCACATCGTCGCCTGCTGAGCAGAAAAAAAATAGGATGCTGCCATCGTTTCTTTCAGTCAGCGTGATAGGCAGCAATCAAGTGTTGAATAATGGTTGCTCCTTTCTTGGAGCCGGCAGAGAGGTGACGAAGCAGAAAGGAAATGTACCGTTGTATTTGGCTTACTTCAGATTGCCCAAATGGAGTTTAGAGCAGCTGTTATTAATGAACATGTGTATTCTTTTCGGTCTGATAAAAAGAATATTCAACTTGAGACTTCCATGCACAAAGACAAAGACACACAAGCGCACCATCTTTAGCAATGGCTTCATGATACTCCTACATTTTACCAAAAGAAATGGATGTCCAACATGTTCATGACAGCTCAGACACTTGCAGAAGTAACACTGCAATGGAAAAAGTTACAGTTGTAGTTTTTCTAATAGTCAATGAATAATATAAATGCACCTTTAGACACCACACAAATATTTTCTCTTAACTAAATCATCAACAAACTACTCTTATTAGATTTGACGCATCTTCTTCCGTATTGTCTCCAAGTGTTTCTTCCAAGTCACAGAAGGAATTTTATTTCTTCTGAAATGTACCAAAAAGCAGTTTTAAAGGCAAAAACAAAAAAAAGAAATGAAAAAACTCAGAGTACTATGATACAATGCAGAAGCACTGGGTTGGACTCAGCTGGAAATAGTTGAAATCTGATGATGTCAAACGTCAGTGTGTATGAATTATTATATTACATCCTTTATCACAAATGCCACTTCAGCACAGGCCAAACGGCAAACTAGATGTGGACAAAGTAATTGCAGCAAAAAATGAGAACATTTAATAAACATGGAATGCATCAAAGACAAATGGGGTTTTATGCGTGTCCTGAAAGCCAGCACAAACAGTCACATGTTTTCCAGAAACTGGCTAAATGTCTTTGTTGAAATAAATCTATCAAACCAGGAAAAATATATATATATATATATATATATATATATATATATATATATATATCTCCAACATCATTTTGTTGTTGTTGTTGTTGTTGTTGGAGGTTTGTTGCAGGCATTATAAAGATATTAACAAGAAACTGTCACATATTTCATCATCATAATGTCGTGAACTAACAACATCCTGAGTTAAATGAAAAGCCTCCAACGCATGATGTCAGAATGAAGCATGGGATTATTAATGGAACAGCCTAATGTATTTTCTGCTGCATCGATGCGAAATGAAAATGTGCAATCTCAGAACTAACAAAAGATGTTTTATTGTAATTTGAGAAACCCATCACCCATGTGTTACAAATATTCATCTAGTGAACCCCAGTCCATACCATGATTACGGCATACGAAGATGTTAACGTGAACAGGGACACTCACACGTGCACAACCCTGAATGTTCATCCTCCGTCACCCATCTGGAATAGTTAGCTTTCTGCTTGGTTGGTTTGCTTGGTTCAGGGAGACAAGAGAGAGAGATGAGGGGTGCTGAACCGAGTCATGCAGCATGAGCAAATAAAGAGGAGGAGGAGGAGAAAGAACAGGAGGAAGACTGTTTCTAGACCTCTGAATCACCGCCAACATCACCCAATACATGTCTGACTCAAAAAGGACTGGAGTGCCTGCTTCAGTCTTACGTGGCAAGAAAACCAATCACAAAAACCTGGTAGGAAGGACAAATGAAGATGACAACATAAATGTAAAGTACTAGTATAAGAGTTTAGACCAGTGGTTCTTAACCTTTTTTAATGTACCAAACCCCCCAGCTTCATATGCGCATTCACCAAACCCTTCTTATACCCCCCCGCCACAAAATATACTCTGCGGTATTCTGATTTAGTAAATGTATTGGTTGTGTTACCACCCCCACCCCACTAGAGGCAGTAACAACCCCGAAAAGATGCAACTAAGGAGCCGATTTAGACTATAGAATTTGGTAAACACTGTGACTTTTGCCGAAGTAAATAAAGACACAAGCTCAAATCCATGCTGATAGTGAAGCTCATCCAATCAGGGCTCCTCCGCAGCTTGATTGGCTAATCAATGTAACGTGATCCTCTGCAGCAAGTGATGACAAAGCGGGGCGCCATCACGACTTCGGTTCTCCGCCAAACCCCTGAGACCGACTCACCAAACCCCTGGGGTTCGATCCACTGCTCTAGACTTTTTTTTTGTCAAATATTTTTGTTCTCAATTGACAAGAGAAAATAGGTGAAATATTTTTCAGATTACAAACCATCATAACTTCATATTAAATTCCAACCTTTTGCTTCTTATAGTTCTCATATTTCTTTTCTTTTTGACCTTAGGAAAACGGATTCAATAGAACTTTTACCAAAAACAAACAGCTAACATATGCAGATTTGAAACGGAGATTTCATCTACTTTTTTACACTGGAATGTTCAGAAAACAACTTTTCAATGTAAATATGCAACCACAGATAAATATTTGTGTTTCATGTCAAGAGGCTACTGTGATGAAACACTGCAAAACACTTAAGAGCCCGTGATTTGATTTAAACACAGCACAGGCTGTGTTTTTATAATTGACACGCCTGAAGTTATTTGGATGCAGGAAAGTTGATTTGGCTGAGCTTCACATGATTTGATAGTTGGAGTTAAGTGGGCTAATGAGTAAGTGGCAAATTAAATGTATCTGGGTCAATATAAGTCCATAAATTATTATTTTACTCAGGCAACCTATCTGTGTTGCTACATTTCAGGATAGTGTGCTATTTAAAAACACACAACAATCAACTCTGCCTGGTGTGTTAGTTAGGATGAACCACCCTGCACGCTGGAAATAGGATCAATGTAACTACTTGATAATAATCACATAAAAGCTGGTTTTAGTCTGGCTTTCTGAATTAAGTGTCTGGATTTAATATTTTTATTGGGATTAAAAACATAGACTAGTCAAAAACATAGACTAGTAAAAAAACATAGACAGTAAACTGTACTGACTCAAAGTGCTGAAATTGTTACTCTTTTTAAGGAGTCATTAAAATTAAAAGCCTGACAATAGTAAAAACAATAAAATTGCAATCAAAATTCAATACATATTTTATTGGAAGATATGAGGTAGTCTGCAGCACAGAGATCCCAGAGGTGTATGCTCCATTACCCAGCCAGAGGAGTCCAATAAAGAGGATCTAGGGTCAGACCCGGGGCTAAAGAAAAAGAAATACAGCAAAAACAATCTCTAAAAGAGATAGTTGTGCTTTGCTGTGCTGCAAGTGTAATGTTTAGTGCATCACCCCAGTAAGTATGAACATACACAGCCTCATATAAATTCACCCTTATTTGAACTCTGTTTATTCAGATTAAAATGCAATTATTCCCTACTCTATCACACTTCATTCTCTAATGAGAGATCCTCTTTCTGTTTGAGTGGATTTTATCGAGAGTAAATATTTCTAGGGAGGAACCATCAACCGATTATATCATTCCTCTAAGTGGATGGGCTTTGCAAATCATAACATTTATAAAAAAGTTCTGCCCATGTTGGAAAACACCAAGCAGATCTTAGCCTGAATGTTTTTATCATAAAGTTAGCAGATTTCATTTAAAGAGGTTAGTTTTTGTTGTGCTTGAAGATGTTAGCTGAGGACCAAAAGGCTAATGCTCCCTCCACCAGGCACGAGTAAAAGTTGTCAGATTTCTAGAGGATCTTTGACCTCCATCTGCTCTGGCCATACTGGAATATTCTTTTGAATATTAGTGAAGTACCAGAAAGGGTCAGGAAAATGAATACTGATATATGTATTTATATTAAATGGTAGAAAAATATCTAACTATAAAATAGTATGGAATGGAGTAATATGGATGGGGCATATGTCAAAGTTGCAAAACTTTGCACTTAAAATCTAAATCAGGTAATGTGGACAAAGTAACTGGAGGTGAGTCTTACTAGTTTGTTCAGGTAGAGGCCAGATTTTTAGCAGAATTTAATAATAAGCTTTAATAAACTAATATTTTAATTTAATTTTAGAGCAATTTGCTCTGCAATCGAGTGCTCTTTGTTTCGCCTCTCCATCTGTCTCCCTGTCTCTTACTCAAGTGAGCAGTTGGCAGAAACACACTGGCAGCAGAGGCAACAATAATCACGTCAATCTTTCCCTGACGCTCGTGCAGAGATGATTTTAGATGAGTCACGGAGGCCAGAAGAGAAAGAAACAAATCAATAGCAGATGGAGCGCTGGATGGAATGGTGATGAAAGATGGATATTTAGACTGACATTTAAGCTGAGGTAAATAGCCGTCTATGTAGAGCCAAGCCTGAAACCGCTGCGGTAAATGAAGTCCGTTTTTCTGTTTATGTGTCTGTCTTTTTACATATGCACAAACAACATCTGACATTTTCTTACCTCTTCTTGTTTATAAGTCTATGATGTTCTCTCAAAAGCCTCTTCACTCCACTAAAAGCATCTGATGGTCATCACTCAGAAGGAGGAAAGGCTCCGCATAAACACTCTTTCTTCTTCTTCAGATAAAATCTGTATAATGCAAGTCATGCACTGCCTTGAAGAATCTGGATAAAGTTTTAAAAGAGAAAACGACTTGAAGACTAAAAAAATATACTTGCTCAATTTCTAACCTTGTCAGAACAGTTTTCATGAGCAAAGAAGCTTATCGTTATATTTGTTCATATATTTCCATCCTGTTTCGTTCTCTTATTTTATACCTTCCTGACATCTCTCTCTCCCTCCTTAATGCACTTTTTGTGTGAGTTGGAAAAGAGGCCGACTTACCCCTCGGCCAACCATCAAACATTTACATCATGTGGTGTTATGGAGTGCAAAAAGGGAAAACGATAGAATGGCAGACAGGAAAAAGAAAGAAGTGCCCACAAATTACACAAGGAGGCATGTAGAGATGGCAAGAAAACGGGACAAGGCAGCACCAAATTTAAATAAAAAAAAAAACAACACCAGATGGAAAGCGAGAAGTTTAGAAGAGAGTCCGAGCAGAACAAAGAAAGCATGAAAGAAAGGATTCGGGAAAAGCTGAGCTGTCCTAACAGAAGACCCGTTGTCTGAGAGCTCACAGGTCAGGAGGTCATGAGACACTTATCCACAGCAGAGCCAGTTAGTCACAATGCGATGTTATCAACAGTTCTTTATAATAATCAGAATTACCAGACCACACTCAACAAATCACTATTAAGACAGCAGAATGGATAAAGTATTTGCAAGCAAATCATTTTGAAGCATCTCTTTCAGCAGTTAAATTGTGGTCAAGTGCTAACTATTTTAGATTTGAGCATCTGTAAAGACAAAATCAATAGTATGACTGTTCAGATAATATTATTCAGGAGCTTGTTGCTGAGTGGTGGTTGGTATTGGGCAGATGGAGGGACAGAGGGAAAGCAAAAAGCTTCCTTATGCATCATAAGCAGGGTGTTTCAAACTAAAAGGTAAAGACTTAGGGATTTTTGTGACAGCTGCCAAACTATTTCACCTGCTTGGATATCCTCTCATGAATTATAGTGATTCAATTCTGAGTTGTTCTTCAAGGCTATACTTCAAAAGAAGCTAAATAAACTATAAATAGTATTTTCTTTGTCTCGGTTTCGGTATTCTATGATAATCAATGCAGTGCTAATTCAAACAATATACAGAAACATGTTTATGTAACACCTTTTAATTTTATTCATTCAACAGTAGAAAGGTTATGAGACTTTCAGTAATTCATGTTTTTTATGTTCTCTTTAAGGTCTGGAACAGGTGGGCAGACAAGTAGGTCAGACAGAGTTCATGGCCTGTAATATTCACAGGGACGTCCAGGTGGGGCATTTTGTTTTCTTTATAGCCTAATGAGTAATGACAACCCAAAGTTGTGCACGTTTTTTGTGGCTTGTAATACGGATGCTTATTTTATTATGTCTGAAATGTGGCTGCATCAACAATGGGAGAAGAACAAGCATTAAATGAAGTTTTTAAAAGAAACCTTCTCCTGGCTGTCCACATCAATTATTTTTGTTTGTTTTAGCTTACTCTCTCTTCCTACTTGTGTTTCTTATTAGTCCAACTTGCTTTTATTTTCCAAGATGTCTAAATTTAGCTTCATGTCAGAGCATCTGACTAAGTGAGCAAAGAGACCTGAGTGTCTCGCTCAAGGATAATTTATCATGAACTTGGCTGGTAATGGGCTCGCCTGGTGTTTAATGGCAGTAATGGGTGTAATAGGCCTTTGTCTGGTCCCTGGATTGAGCCTATATGTGGCAGATTTATGAGAACAAACAAAGAAAAGAACATTTTAATGATTCCTAAATAAAACCATTATCCTTGTTTTTCCTTCCTCCTTTTCTCCCTCGCACCCACCCAACCCCCACCCGGCTCTGAACCTCAGCCTATACAATAAAAAGGGAAGACAGAAATTGAGGTGGCTGCTAGAAAAGAAGAAGGAATTAAATGACAAATATGTGTGGTTCAAATCACTGACATGACCAAACGTACGGTTAAGAATATGGGATTTCTCTCGATTCATGGCTGCATGAATACACAAACAGAAACAAACATGTATTTTATAGTTTTTCCCTCCCATTGCTGAGACAACTCCTGTCTATTCAAAACATAGGAGATGATTAAAATCAGGATTCATTTCCTGACCCTCATTTCCCACAACAAGATCTCTTTTTATTCCGCTGCACAACAGTCATGATAAGTCTGATTAAGTAGAAAAACCTACTTGTGTGTATGGATTTTTCATTATCCTGTCTTTTCAGAGAGATGCGTTTCATCTTCACCAGCATCAGGAAGCATCTCAAATGGCTCAGTTTAAACAAATGGATTCACCTTGAGCTTCCTTGGTAGCCCCTACTTTGAATAATCCACAAACTAAAATAAACATTGGCCACATAATATAAACCCTGAAAGCTGCTAGATCTAAAGGCAGGTTTGAAGACAAAATAAGAAAGGGGTTAATGTAAAATGTTATGTGGGGTTTATACTGTAGAAAATGGTCAATTCCTTTACACTCATGATTAAAAACCCAACAATGTCATATTATATTTAATCCCACATTTTACTTAAAATAAAATTCAATTTTCTAGAAGTTAATTTTAAAGATAATTATTCTTATTTTTACTTTAAAAAAGAAAGAAAGACCACACAAAAGCATCTATTCATCCAAGGGATGTCCTTTGTCATCTTGATTTTGATCCAAACACTTCAGAAAAAATACTGAAAAAACTACTTTCTAAGTGTAGAGCTTTTACTGGGTGGTGCTCTCTTGGTTTCTATGACATGACACTGTGTGTGTTGTCAATGAAAATGTTTCAAAACTGATCAATTTGTCATTCTTGTTAGTAGCTTTCCAAGAATCTGCTGACAAGCAGTGGATAGAATATGTGGCGTATTTTTCACAGTCATGCCAGTATTTTACACAAACAAACCAAAACTTTATAGCATGATATCCATTAATTCATCTAAATGAATGGGTAGAGCAGCAGCAGTACACAATTACAGTATGGTCTTTATAGCCAGAGAAAACTAGTCATTAATCAGTTAATTTCTGAAGCATTTCCATTAAATATGACTATACTTTAGAAATTTTCTGAGAATTCCCATTAACCTTGGTTAATGAAAGTCAGAACCGAATCAGAGCATCTTTGAATCCCATCTAGATAATGTCTGTGACATCAAAATCCTAATGTTCCTGGTGATTTTGCAACGTATCAGTCATTGTAGCTCATGTTGAGCCATATAGGCATTCATTTGCTCCCTGGGGTTGTGGACGAAAACGGACCACCGGGTTGCGTAACGCACCTAGCAATCCCTGCACATCTCAGCAGTCTTCCAAAACGAGGTCTGATCAGTTCATCAAAAAATGCATTGAGGTACAAGGCAGAGACATAGTAGTACAGAGGGTAAACTCTGCTGAATGTCATCTTTATTGTATTATGTAATCCCATAACTCACCGACAAAACACAACGCATTACATCTCAGACAATCTTACAACCTAATTTTGAAGGAAGCTCAAGAGGTTTTATACCCTCCCATTATTTCCGTTTGTGTATTTTTAACTCTTGGATTCATTTCTGTCTGAATCCTGGCGCTCACGTTTATTCCATCCTTTTCCATGTTTAGACACTTTTTCTTATAATCCTATAAGTTATCTCCTAATTCTCCAACAATTTCACCTAAGTACATTAATGTATGCTTTATCATTTTCTCTCATAGACACTTGCTATGTTTAAATTGTCTTCCTCATTTCTTTTGACTGACCACCCAAAGGCCTTACCAGGTGTGAGCCACGGTGAAGCGCCGCCTCTGTCGGATGCTCTTGTTCACCATCAGCTTGCGGAAGAGCCGCGGGGAGCTTCTCGGGGACAGTTTGGGAGACGTTGCTCCTCTCTTGCCTCCCACCACGCCCGGCATCTTTGGGGGCTCCAGCTCCAGGTGCATGTGCTCCTTGAATGTCCGAATGCATGAGTCCATTTCCACGCTCAGCTCGTTGGACGACATACCTGCAGGATGGAGTTGGCTCCCGTTTGGGAGACTGTAATTCCTCTGTCAAATTCTGAACAACCTGTCTTTCATGTAAAGTTGATTTCTCGTTTTCAGTGAAGAATCTGATAAGTTTTCATCTGTTGAAAGGTTGCAAGGCGGACTGAAGCAGCCGTTCACACAGACTTTCTCCCAGAAACGGGATCCTCCCTCCTTATCCTGTTTTTCACAGGTTTCAGAAATAGCCAGCCAGTAGTTGAGCCCCCTGTCTTTCTCTTTGTTTTATGTTCATCCCCAATGCCTTCTTGCAGATCTTTTCTTTATGCGAAGCTCTACGACAGGGTCACACAGAAAAAAAAATCCTCTTCTCAACTACGCCGCTCTCCCATTTCCCCCCTTGTCCTGGTGCCAGTTAACTGCACACCTTCGCACCAACTCTTTCTCTCAGTCCATCCAGGTAGCCTGACGTTGGAGGATCTCCCTTATGAAATATTCAAAAGGGCTGAAAACTGCTCTCTGCCTCCTCCATCAACCACTGCTTGACTGACCTCCTCTTTCTGCAAACAACCCCCACCTCTCTCTCTCTCTCTCACTCTTCTAAAGGCACTCCCGGTGAGGCACAGAGTGCTGAGTCTCTAGTCTGATTTCCCTTCCGCTCTCCCAGTCAGAGCAGCGAGAGGAGCAGAACGCAGCATGCAAGCAAATACTCCCCTCTCTGTTTCATTCAGAATATACGCAAGAAACTCAGAGCAGGCACGCAGCAAGCGGAGGCCACGCCCCCTCAGATGAGGATTGGCCAGCGAACGCAGTGACGACAAGCGGGCAAGCCCCGGTAACAGGTTATCAGATTCATTATTTATTTTATGATTATCTAGGATTTGTAGTACATCTGTAGTGATGATGTGGTGACCTTTGGTGAAGTGGATGAGCCAAGAAGGAAAGACAATTTGGAAGTGAACAGCGTAATGAGGTTGACTATGGAGAAACGTAAACACAGCTCAAAGGTCAGCTGATTAAAATGAAAACTCTAGTGAATGCATTCATGCCACCAATTAGGAGCCCTTTCACAGCAGGAAGAAGGAAAATCTAATCACACCATAAAAAGCAATTTGTATCCCGTTTTAGTCTGGTTGTAAACAATCAAACCATACAACAGTCTGAATATGTAGACAGAAGATGTGGTACGAAGACACTGAATCAGAATGGTGAAGAGAAAGAAACACAAGAGTAAATGCCCTCAAGGTAGAAAGGCTATGAAGATGAGGGAGAAAAAAAATGCTAAAAGAACATCAGAGGAGGCAGAATGGCAGCATGACAAGTGATGGAAATGTGAGCACTAGCTTGTCTGCAATTGGACTGATTTGTTTTGGTGGTGAGTCACCGATGAATCCGAGCCATGGAAGCTTGCAAGAGCTTTCTCACTAGACGCTCGCCAAGAAACCCCTTTGAAAATGGTCTTCCAAAAGAAAAAAAAAAGAGAAGAAAATAATACTGGTAGTAATTTGAGCCTTAAAAGCACACAGTCGATTAGTGAGTATTGTCAGTCAATAATTTCAAATTTGACTATGCTTGGCTCTTTACTTGAGTAAGCGAACAAATTATCAACCCTTAAAAAAGGAAAAAGCCAGCATGGAAAAAAATACAAAACTAATCAATGCAACAAAATAGTCTCACACTTGCTCAGAATTCCCACACTGTCATATAAAGTTAGCGGTTCATCTTCTTCCTCTGCTCAAAGTTTTACTCTGACCAGTCGTGGTTCTTGCATGCATGGCATGTGGCCCCATCATTTTACAAGAACCAAACCAACAATGCTAGAGAAAAACAGCGGTGGGCACACTTCTGCTAATCTGGAAATGCACCATCAGTTGAGCTAATTTTTCATTTAGCGTTTTTCTAACTTTGATGAGGTTCATTCAATCTCCCCAAAATACATATTTTTTGGATATCTTCTTAAGCAATTCTTGACATTTCAGTTAAACAAAGCTCAACATCTGTGTTGACGTTTTAGATTGTTAAGTATTATTCAAGTAGTTAGATGATTATATCCATGCTGTTATTGTGAAGTGGCAGAAGACTATGTAGCCGTTTTCTCTCCTCACGTTCTCCCTCTTTTTCCCCAATAACCATTTCAATCAAGAAATATACATGAACAAAATAAGACAATAGAGAACAAAATATGAACATAAATAATATATATATTGAATTTATTGTATAACATGTAAATTATGTCAAAATTAAATTAGTGCTCAAAGGTTGCAGTGTTTCAAAGGCACTTTAGCATGGACTATATTTTACAGCTTACTGTAATTATCTTTCTTAAATAATTGAAACTTTGTGTGTTTCATTGTAATATTGGTCTGATCATGGTGATTTGAGCTGTGATCGTTGAGAACAATTATCTGTTCCACACAAGGATACTGCGTTATGCAGAAGAGCTACACAATAATAGGAAAATTGAGAGAATCATAGATGAAAATAAATGTAACTTCTAGATAACATTTTTTAGAAATCCATTATTAACTTGGAAGGAAGCTTGTATTTCAAATATGTGCCAGCGGTCAGAGATGCACTCTGTAGCTTACCTACTAGCTTATGAGCTTTCACTCATTATATGACTAAACTGTCAGAATACTTCCAAATTATCTGGTGATGTTGCTTAAGATTTTTAAATAACTAATTAGCATCAAGAGCCAATATCACACATAATCGAGTAAGATCCAACAAAGATCGATATTCATCTTAGATTGGGCAAAATTAATATTTCCAATTAAAACTTTAAGTTTAGCAGAATCTAAGTTCAAACTGAAATAGACAGTAAGCACTCAAAGCTTTCGCCAAGAATAAAGGAGATCAAGAAAACTGTTGCATTAAAAACTGAAAAGAAAATATTCTATTATTGTAATTTTGAAGAGAATTTTATATTTACAGCATATGGATATTTTATCACAGAAACAATGACACAAACATTGCCTCAATATCTAGTTGAAATTTTTTTTATTTATTTATTATTGACAAATAATAAATCTGATTCTTCAATTGACAAACCTAAACAACCAAAACCAACCTATGAGACTGAAGTGAAACATTTTTGATTGAGCCATAAAATTTTTTTAAAATTAGGCATGCAGGTGTTGCTGAGATTCAACAGGAAAGGTGTTTGAGGACTGTAAAATGTGGAGATCATAATATTATAATATCATAGACAGAATTTATTATTTGGTAATAAGAATAAAATTAAAACAGGTACTTTTCTTCCACCAGGTACATTTAAGCACAAATGTGGTTGACTGATGCTGACCCAGGTGTCAAAAAGAAGCAGCAAAAGAGATTTTTATTTTTTTTTATATTTTCTTTGTGCTGAAACTCAAAAAAATCTAGAAATGAAAATTATTGGTGTTGAAAACATTACCAAGTCACATTCCAATGAGGGCGAAATCCAGTTCTTCAGTAGAAAGTAAAACTTGGTTATTTCATTCTCATTATTGGGAGACAACAGTCAACAAAAGACAGCATATAAATTCAATGACGCAAGAACACCACCAAAAATGCCATGTATGTCACTGCAGCCTTTAGCCAATCAGAGCAGAGTTGTGTCAACACAGAAAATAATCCTAGCTTTTGCAGCCAGAGAGCAGAAACGGTGGCGTCTGACGTAATCTGGCTGCTGCAGTGTTGCTCCAGCAACCTATTAATGTCGCATGACATGGTGATGTTCTTCAGAGAAGGCAAAATAAAACCAGCATGTATTGCTAAGACGGTGCGTTTTTAAATTTGTTAATTAATGTAAGGAAATGAGCATAAAAAAATCCTAAGCCATTTTTACTGGCTTTCACTGTTTTAACAATGTCAAGAGAAGAAAGGAAGAATCACAGAAGATATAGACATAGACATAGACCAGACATAGACACAGACCAGGACCTCTGGAATCAGGACAGGACATGCTTGACACAAACTAAATACATCAACCTGTTCCAGAGAAATTTATTTGGTGGGGCTTTTTTTTATGTGTGTGGGGTGGGAAGGCACATCAAACAGGGTTTTTTTGTTTTTTGTTTGTTTATGTGACCTGTCAAATAAAATATTATTAATGCAAAATAAGCAAAAATGATTTCAAATAATAGGTAGAAAATGCTGAGTGCTCGTGCACAGATTTGCATATTAGTTCATACTTTCCAGAAATCTAAGAATGTAATGACTCCAATTTCGGATTTTTTGTTATGCAAACTCATCAACTCAAAAGTAGCAATAATTCATAGTATTACTTATAAGTAAAAAAATGTAGTCCAGTAAATATACTCCTGTAAGTACATTTCCCCCCAAAAGTTACTAGATTAAATGCAACCTTTACTATACATTTGTGAACAAATAACAAAATTGGTATTCTATTCTTGCCAAAACACTTTAGTGCAGCCAACTCACTTTCTTCACCAAAGATACACAAAACAATAAGAGTCGAATATATGAACTTTTTTTTAAATAACTGAATATAGTACACTGTATTTTAGTAGGTATTTTAGCCTTTGGAACTGCCTTAGTTCTTCATGACTATGATTCAACAACGTATTTTAAATATTTCTTAAATATGTATGACAGCACAGCATCACATGTTGCTGCAGATTTGATGGTTGATGCAATGCTCCAGTTTTACCACATCACTAAGGTCATCTACTGCGTTAAGATGTGATGACTGTGGGGATCACAGTGACCTCGTCAGGTTCCAGAAACCAGTAAGAAATAATCTGTGCTTTGTAAATGTGTCCATTATCCTGCTGGGAATAGCTACCAGAAAATAAGCATTCTATGATTTCAGAGGTGTGGGCATGTTGGGCAACAATATTCAGGTAGTTTGGAACACAAACAATCAGTCAGTGCCAAGGGAAGCAAAATCTGCAAAAACACCAACAATAAATGACGCCACCAGTTTTAGCTAAATCCTTGGAAAAGCATCAACACTTCAGGCTGGACTAATTCAAGTACCAAAATGTCAACGATGAAATCAAGACTCTCAGAACCAGGTAGCATTTTCCAGTCTTTATGTCCACTTTTGGTGAGTCTTTGTGAATTATATCCTAAGTTTCCTTTTCAAAGATCGGCACCTGGTCTGGTCTTCTGACGCTGCAGCTAATCTGCTTCAAGGTTAATCTTTTTGTCCATTAAGAGATTCTGCTTGTAACGACTTGTTATCAGCAGACCAACAGTCTCTGAAATAGTCCTACACAGTCTGTGCCACATTACAAGTCGCAGATCTCTGCTCTTCCCCCTACTTTTAGACATAAACCAGTTTAATAAATCTCCTTGATATGTGAGAAATGGTGACGAGATTTTTTCCACCAGGCTTTAGTCATTTGTTCTAAATATTTAATTGAATGAAATACAAAAATAGCCGCAGCGCTTCTGCTTTGCTGACGTGCGCCTTGGTGTAAACTGTGCTCCAATTGCAGTTTGCTGATGTCACATTTTTACTGCCATTCTGACAGCATGAAAACTTTTGTTTGACTGGTTGACGGCAAACACTGCACTGATAAATGTATATGCCAACATGACAATACTCTTATTTTGAAAACAAGAATATAACATAAAAGATTGCCTCACCAGTATACAGAGTATACAGCTGTCAGGTTCCTTGGTCTCAGAGTAAGAAAGAAAACCATGCTCCCTTATTTCCCAGCCTTCTACAATGAAACCTGAGCTAGGCGACAAGACCAACCTTAGGACTTGAGTGTGTGTTGGAAAGAAAGAAGATCTTGGTTGTCACATTGAGTGTTTGGGTCACATGAAGGTAACAGGGAGAACAAGGAATGAATTTAGGTGCTAAGATAAGAGCCCTTAATGTCGAATCTCTGGTTACATAAAACTCGCTACACCTTATTGCCCCTGTCACACTCCATCTCTCTTAGATAACAGAACTCAAGTCTGCATTGTGGCCTAGATTACCGAGCCTGGGCTGTTTTATGAGGACGCAGGTTTAAAAAAAGATGCAGAGAATTTTCCAACAGTATTGTAACAAAGAGCATTCTGGTTTGAAAGAGACGTTAAAATGTGTAGAGATAAAAAAAAAAAAAAAAAAAAGGAAAATGTGATGCTTGCTGTCCTAGATTTCCGAGTATTTGCAGACACTAAAAAATGTCAGCTCATATCTCAACAGACTGAAGTCTCAGGTTTATTTCACATCAACAAAAAAAAGAGAAAATCTTCAAAAAAAAATAATAAATTACCAGAAGAGTTCAACACGCTAAAGTGCAAAATCTATTTTTACTGCCTGTGTTTTTCTAAAGTTTGCATGAGCCCGGTTACCCTCCTCACAGTCGCACTTGTTTCACACACCTCAGAGCAGCGAATATTTGACTGAAGATTCACAACAATGCAAGCGACCAATGTGCGTAATTCTTCTGCCTTTGTCTCTGTGCTTGCTAAAAGGAAAAGTGTAAGCCGCACCATCCTCCTGTTGGACGTGTGGTTTACTGACACCCACGCGAAAGCTGTCCGGAACACCAGGGAAATGGAGGGCACTGCTCAAAAACACTCTGACAGAACACAGAGACCAAAATCATTATCTGACCTGGGTCCATGATTTGGAATGGGGGGGGGGAATCGTGCATTTATGGATTTAAATACAGTTTGCAAGAACATTTGAAAAGGCAGCAATTATCCATTCTGATTACTAAAATCACTGTGGGGGAAAAGTCACAAATTAGGCTTTGTTGGGTTGGGGAGAAGGAGAATGCTAGTGCAGATGTGATTCACATGTGACATGATGTCTAAGGAACCCATATGCTCCTTGTATTTAAAGTGCTCTAGCATCATGGTGGCCCTCACAAAGGAATTAGGTTTTTTCTGGAGGGCATAGGACAGTCCTCAGCTGGTCTAGCAGGGGCCTAAATCACTACAAAAATGAAGCATGTTGTCCAATTACAAATCTATTTAAAGAGCATGTTTATTCTGAAATTAAAAAAATAAGAAAACATTTTAAAATGTTCTTTATCCGAGCTTTGCAACTGGCTGCCCAGCAACATCTGAGTGATGTTTGCGGCTTTCTCAACAGAAAAGAACAGTAGTACTATTAATGGTCAAAATAGAAGATGCAAACATAACAAACAGAGATAAAACACAAAGATGTTAATTAAAGAAATTTCAAGATATTCTAACTTTTAACTTTACCTGTACATGCTAAATGAAAAACCACATTCTATCTGTTTCTTGCAATACAATACCTCACCGTGTTGTAATAGAAGCAGAAATCCACCTATTTTAAACTGAAACAATAACAAAAAAAGTGGTTCGTAATGGCATGAAATATTAACTTTCAAATACAATGCTCCACAGGTCTGTAAGCAGTGATGAGCTACACTGGAGCATCGCTTAGCTGGTCATCATCAACATCATCATCATCACACATAATCAACCAGTGCTGAAAACATGTAGCGTTTTTCAAACAAGGACAGATGACAGCAGAGCAAAGAAAGGTAGTATTTAAATGTGTTGAGCAGTAACACGTGGTGTAGCCATTACAACTACTTATGCTTTCTCTACATAAAAAAAATTAGATTTATCATTTAAATGTTTAATGTTTCCAGAATTAACATTTTTAAGGGGAAACAATGGAAGCTACTAACACTTCTGACTCTGCTCAGACTTAACCTCAATTTTTCCCAAGTGAACAACTTATGCATTTTTAATATAACAAAGGACATCTATTCATATGCTAGATATTCAGGAATCATCAATACATTTTAATATGATTGAAAAGTTTATGTACTCCATTAACTCAGTTCACTAATTGAAACACATTTTGTGTATTAGTAACTCAAAGGCTGATAAACTTAATCTTTTATTGCTGTTAATTTTGATGATTTCTCACTTTGAGCTAATGAAAACATGACATATAGGTGATATTAGAGCAATTAAAAACCGTAAAGAAATGTGGACGTAATGAAAAGTGTGTTTAATACCTACTGGAATACATATTCTAATTTATTGAATATCTTACAGGCAGTACCGTCTTTTTCTGCTGTTGTGTTTATATTTCTCTTTATCCTTAAGGTCCAACATCTCTGCACCCTCCATATAAATACAAGCTTATCTCTAGGAGACACAAATACGCAAAGTCACACACAGATCCGGCAATTGATTTTTGCTCGGAAACAAATGTGTAAATCAGCAGGAAAATAATTGAATCCCAAAATAACTTCTTGCTCCCTCCTCCCAAAGCTAAACATCGACAAAGCCAGTTCAATAAAGTGAGCAAGGAGAAATCCAGCTGAGGGATAGGAGGGCCTGAAAACACAGTAGAATACACATAAAATGCTAACATATAGCAGCTCAAGGACTTCACAAAGTGGACAGAGTCATTTTACATACGAGTTCTGAGACAGATCCTGTTAACCATTAGATTTTGCTGCAGCGATGCCTTAATGGGACTTTGTGAGATGGCTCTTAATCCGCCAAGTCCTGTGCTGCTCTGTACACACAGGTACATTTACATGCTACATGAGGTTTTAACGGACTAAAAATAGACAGGTGGGCAGGAAGCAAAGCACACACAAAAGAGACATCTGCATTTGCACAACAGGTTTACCAAACCACTAACATGCACCTCACCTGCTATTAAGTCTGTCGCTGTCAAAGCAGTTCGTACTCAGACCAATTAACTCACTGTTAACAGAGAAGAAAAACGAATGGTGACATGAAATAATTTTTAGATGAGTTAAAAATGAAAGAAAAAACATAACTACTGTATATGTGAAAACAACTATATTGACAAGTAAGACTAGTAAAAGAAGAATTATTTCATATCCTTAAACCAACCATTAGGGCATCAAAACAAAAAAATCTAACTGGTTTACGAAATAATAATCCATGATTATTCATACGTCTTTCTAACCTCTTAACTTCAAACTGACTTTAGTTCGTGTGTGTGTTACCACACTGCACTCTACTAGTTACAAGAGGTACTGCAGTTTAGAAAAACTCCTATTTTTTCATTCCATGATTATTTGTCACATTTTTTCACAGGTTCAACAAGTTAAATTTAAGGATGTTTTGATTACTTACACCGTTGTGAATAAGAATGAAGTGAGGAAAAATGGCACAAGAAAAATGACCTAGTAATGACAATTAAAGAGGCAGCTGTTTATTTGTCGAACCCACATTGCATAAAATCAGCACATTCCCAGCAAATCATCAACCGGTTCGATTCCTGGCCTCAAGTCATTTGAAGCATGTCTTCCCCTGATCTCTCCAGCCTTTTTCCTGTCAAGTCACTGCTCATTAAAGTCCATTAGTGCTAAAACAATCTTAAAAAGAAAAAGGACTGATTGATCCAGACTAAAACAAAAATCAATAAAAAAAAACACCTATTATGTCTCAAACATGTTTGCTAAGGTCAGACGCACACAGATTCATATCCAAGTAAAACCATTTAGAACTTGTTTCCCATAAAGACTTACTATTTTCTCCATGCCAGAGTAAACTGGAACTTTGAAAGCAAAAGTGGAAGGAAAAGAGTCTTCTTTTTTATCTAAACACTTCTAGCAAAGCACAAGTTGACTGCAGCTGCAATCACTTAACACACATTCAGGTTTACTGAGTGGGACACACCTGAGGGTTTCAATTAGACCATCACCGGATAATGATGCCCGGTGATCATCACCACATCAATGCAGGTGAAAAAGGACTTAAAGGACTTGATACAATATCCGATTGAAAACTAGATTTTATGTGCTAAACATTCACACAGTGGATGACAAAAATATACTTAGACAGTCTAACAGTCTAGACATGTAATTCAGTGACTGAGATACACATAATAACAATAATAATAATAATAATAATAATAATAATAATGTATTCTTTATCTCTCAAAGGGCATTGCATAATCTCCAGTGGGGTGGGGACATTCTGAAGAAAGTGAAAAATGTGAGTTAATTGCAAATAATATAACTATATTTTTCTAACAAGGTCATCCACCAATGACCTTTACATTCTAGATCATTTCCTCAACCCAAAGGCACCTTCACATAAAAAGATTCATCATCTGTCAAAACTCAGTACATTCCTATACAATTAGTTTTTAGCATAACACAATGCTTTGCGAGAAATATTGCACCTTACAAAATATACAGATAAAAATCAAATATTGGCACACACTATATAAAACGATCTAAAAGCTTTTTGTTCCACTGTTTGCAAAAGAATTATGTAGAAATATTAAGACAGCCAGGAAGTTGAAAGTTGGACAAAAATGTGTATTTCAACTGCACACTAATACTGTTGCTAAATTAGTTACAGTGTGGCTTAAGATAAGCTAACAAAGACATCACACGAAATGAAATGAAAAACCTCCAAACCTCTATACATAAATATATATATATATATATATATATTAGGGATGTGCCGATCAGGTTTTTTCCTGCCGATCCCGATCACCCCTGAGGGCCTATCGCCGATTCCTATCCCCGATACCGATCACATAATTATTATTTATTTATTTTTTATCATAAACACTACTGTTACATTATGTGGAAAAAGGAACCATGAATTCACCTTAATTTAGACAAAAACCTGTTTTTAATAACTTTTCCAAGAAGAAAACTAAACAAAACAGGCATTGTGTAAATTGTACTGCTATCAATAATACTATCTTTAACAGACT
>CAEGAF010102949.1:0-13637 GCA_903067075.1 Micropoecilia bifurca
ATTGTTGTGCATTTAAGGTGTAAAGTTTACCTTCGACCAAACGCCCCCCAAAGGCATCCCAGCGCCCCCCTTTTGTAAAAATGTCCGCCAGCGCCCCCTGCCGTCCTCTGAACGCCCACTGGGGGGCGGTACCGCCCACGTTGAGAACCGCTAAGTTAGCCGCTTTATCACACTGCGCAAGAGGCAGCTGCGTCACAGGCAAAAGGTCAAAGGTGACCGAAGGGCTTATTATGTTGTACAAAAAAAAACCAACAAAAAACCAAATAATGTTAGTGTGTTATTATGTGTCAGAAGAATACCAAAAAAAAAAGAACTGACCTTTAAACAATTCTTGTTTAAACTGCTAAGGTTTTTTATATTAGTCTTTCATTAACTGACGTCTCATCTACCACTTGAAAAGAAAAACACATTTCATCTTCATTAGAAACCGGTAGGTTAACATTTACCTTTCGTTATTGCATTTCTTACTGCTGAGATCTCCAGCTGAGCCCAAATATTTATCTGTAGAGCACACTTGATCAAAACAATAATCAGTCACTTAATACATGTTAAAATTCATTACATAGACTCTAAAGTCAGCAGGTTTTATTCGGTATTATTGCCTGACCCTATCTCTAAAAAATATTTGGTAACTTCTGAAGGGAGTTTGTGTCACGTAGTTTTATTTAGGAGCATCAGAATAAAAGGTGAATCAATATAAATGTGCTTAAACACTTAAGTGTTGAAAAGTTGAAAAACTATGTAATAACTTTTGGCATTTGTAGCCATAACAGGACAAAAATGTAAAGGTTCATGATTCAAGGTTCAAGACACCATTGCTCAAATCCTGTTGCTGTGTAATCATTTGAACTTTGGTGCATGCTACCAGAAAGAACCATACACGCAAAATCTATAGTGTTTTTTCTTTTCACTTTGTGGGCCCATCACACTGAAGTTCTTAAAAGCCTAATATCTTTTGATGTCTGTGAGCTGATGTGTGTTTCAGATAAACAAGGCTAGTAAGCTCAGTGTCTGATCAGGATGATTATAGGATGAAAACAAACAAGTAATACTGATAAAAGTCAATCTAAAAACACCTATCGATGCTTTTCATGTTTTACTTGATCAAATTGGCGTAAGCTGGGGCATCATCTTTGGATTTTACAACCTACCGTAAAACTGCCAGTGATGTGGCACTTGTCTTTGTGGAAACTTATTTTATTTATTTTGGTTCTCTATAAGCAAGACTAAAATGTAAGCATATATTTGCCTGGTACAAGGGATTTCTTCAAAGTCAAATACTCGATTAAACCTGTTGGTCTTCCTTGGATGGATAACTATTTACACATAGGCATAATTTAATCAGTAAAATAGGATTGTATTTCAGGATGTGGCAGTTAAACTACTAGGAAATAGGTCGGACTTCTCTTTTGTTTCAAGCACATAACATGCTGAGGCAGTTAAATGTTCATCAGTGCAGACAGAGCTGGTGCTTAGCGCGACATGAGGTCACTACGGGTGCAAATTTGCAACAAATGTCTGGAGGCACTTTACAAAAACATCATTTCAATTCAATTGTGTATCCATTCAAACTGATCTGAGATATCAAAAAGTGCATTGTGCTCAACTACTTATTCAAAGTAGCAGTGGTTTAGTTCAACTTTAGGTGGCACGGACAGAACAATTCCATATTTTTACTTTTATCTGAACAAATTGAGCGGCTGGATCTCAACAACCTCGCAGTTTCGCTAAAGCAACAATCCAGGTATGTGTTTGAGATGGGAATGGTGTTATAACATGTTATAAACATCAAAATAGTAAATTAGGCATAACAATCCCACCCCGTTAAATAAAATCTACATCTTTTCAATAAAAATACAAACTGGTGCAACAGATTATTGTAGAAAAATCTGTTTCAGATTTACAGTCCAAGAAAGCCTCTTTCTTAACTAAAGCTTTAAAACAAACACCAGACGCACAGAAATAGCAGCGTTTTGTAAGCGAATCCAGTTAACAATAATGTCCGGTAATCTTTTATGTGTGCCATCGCACAGCTGGGAAACGGCCCTTGTAATGAGATATTTACTTGTTCTTCAAATGAAAACGTAATTGTCGGCTGCAGCTGGTTTCCACAGGGTCTTGGCTAATCGCCTGCAGTATCTAAAACTGCTCCAGCTCCAGCTTTTTCAAGGCGCTCACAGGAGTTTTTCCTGTTTCATATGCCTTCAGAGCCTCACAGTCCAGCTGTGTGACATTCTGCAGGCCCTGAGCTTAAGGCAGGGAGCTAATGATAGACGCTGGGAGCCCAGGTGGGGGGTTGGTGGGGTTCTCTGGAGGAGAGACGAGACCACCCCCGGGCCCCGGGTAAGGTTAATGACGTATAAAAGAGTAAAGGAGGAGTCGATGGATTAAACGTATCGATCCCTTCTTTTTAATTATTAATGCTTCTTTTCCCCTTGCATAGCTGTCGTGGCGTTTCTCAACTTCACATGTAATGTCTCTGTCGTAGTTCGTTGCGAAACTCCCCTTTCCCCTCCTTCCCTCCATTCAATGGGATTCTAAACGACGTGACTGGCAGGAGAGAGTTTTGTCCTCCGAGTCAGCGAGCCAGAGGGAGGCATCATTAGTCTGGCTTTGGGGCCGTCTAACATGCACAGAGAGAGACGCACACGCCGACAACCCAAGAGGTAAATGTCACACCAGGAGGCTCCCGCTGGGCCAAGAAATCGTTTCCTCCCTCATTTTATCTCTCTTCTCTCCCCACCCTACATTATTGAAAAGGCCACTGGGAGGGTACAGCTGCCGTCCAGCAGCGGCGGAAACAGAGGGTTGATGAGGCATTGGAGAAGGGTGCAATCAGAAGGAGATGCTGAAAGATACCTCGTCTGTTTCGTCATGCATTACATCACCTTCTTCATTCTCTGTGTTCCTTTTTGTTTTAGGCGGGGAGAGGGGAAGGCGTGAGTCGATATCCCTTCAATCAGCTGCTGAACTCAGAGTGAAGCAGTTTGATGTGGTCCAGATGCAGAGTACTTAGGAACGATGGTGAGCAACGAGAACAAACAGACAGCAGCACTTTTTTTTTGTGTGGAAATAATACTGTATTTTTTGTCAGAATTAACTAAGGCGTGTTTAATTATCCAGGCTTTTTGAAAACTCACTAAATTTAGCACAATTTATTCTAAGTGGAGGTCTCAAACCTGGTTGGTTTTGTTAACACTTTCTAAGCAACACACTCAAAAGTTTCTGCGGGGGGGGGGGGGGGCGGGCCCGCGCCCCCCGGGCGGGCGGGGGGGGGGGGGGTGGCGGGGGGTGTGGGGGGGGTGGGTTTGTTAACAATTTCTAACCAAAACACTAAAAATTTTCTCCACCCCCCCCCCCCCCCCCCAAAAAAAACAAGGCATGTTGCAGTTCTCTACTTTAACATATTATTTCGGACATTTGTATTTAAAATTCTAGAACATGAAAGGAAATATTAAAACAGGAAAACAAAAAAAAAAGATGAGCTAGTAAATATTGTTGGCATAGCATATAGCTAGAAGAGAAAAATAGATTCAATATAAAACGTATTGCAATACATACAGTACATAATATGTTTTCTGGTTTAGAAACATCTAAAATAATGTCTGTACTTTATGTGAACATTGCATGATTTCTATATCTCAGCTTTACAGTTCGCAACATCGTTTTGCAAAGTCCTCCGTTGACATTCGTGTGTGGAAGTCCAGGTCTAGTGTCTAGACTTACATTTTCTTGTTAGTTTTTGCAGCTTAGTGACACTCGATAAATTATTGACAACCATTTGGGGTGCATCCCTACCAGCTTTCCTCATCTAGAAACAGAATATTTTGCCCATTCTTCTCTGCAAAATAGGTCAAGATCAGACTGGATGTAGAACATCAATTTTTAAGTCTTGCCACAAATATTGGGAGTTTTATCCCGTCTCTAGTCTTTTGCTGCTTCTCACTGAGTTTTTTTTTTCTTCAGGGAATGCCTTGTATTTAGCTACATTCATATTCCCTGTCAAGCTCATCTGTTCTAGCTGATTTAAAGGATTCCCACAGGCCGATGCTTGATGCTGCCACCACCATGTCCCATTGTGATTATGGTGTGTGGAGCTTTCTTCCCCTGGTGCATCGCCCCCCTCCCCCCTGACAATGCATTTGACCTAATGTCTTTAAAAAGAGGAAGCAGTATATTTTATTCTATCAATTAAAAAATAATAATAATGTGTCCAAAGTTTAAAGAGCTGAACCTCGTCTGAGTAATAAGTGAGAAAATTCTGGCCTTACGAACTATATGCATTTATTTACATGCTTGTTTTGAAATGATAATGTCTGGCGTTCACAAAAATCCCACAGCGTACCGTTTGGGAAACACTGACCTAATTAGTTAGAGTTGAGGAGTGAACTTTACTGCAAACTAGATGCAAAACAGAAAGTAGCTGCAGAGATTTTTTTTTCTTTTCCGGGGGAATTTAGGCCACAATCCTGAACAAGCTGCAGAAGATTGACACATGTCATCAGCGCCGCAGCCTCCTTCCAGATCTAAGCTAATTGAAAGCCATTCATACAGCATGAATGGCACAAATGAAACCGAGTGGGCAAAGCTTTTGGAGTTTGGAACCAGTACAGAAAGGAAGTTATGTACGATTTGAGGCAAAGCCAAGCCAATTGGATGGAGGTTTTTGAAAACTCAGCCAATGAATTTTCAAGGGAAAGATTTTTTTCAGGGGGTTTTAAGCAAGAGCCATTGCTGCAGGGGTTTAACATAAGCATAAAAACATGAGTCATATTTATCCGTGCTAAATCATCAAATAAAATAAAAAAACGGTACAAAACATCAATTCCTGCTATTCCTCCTTGTCCTTTTTTGACCATTTCCTGGTAAAAAATAAAACAACAAAAAAAGTAAATTGGTATTGTTTACTGTGTAAATTCTCCACTCATATTTGAGATGTTGTGATATGGAGCAATAAAAAAAAAAGCAAGGTGAAGATGGGATGATGGAGAGAGAAGTAGGGGTTGAAGAGGAGCCAGGCGAGTGATGGAGGAGCGAATAAACAGGAGAAAAGCCACGAGGGAATGAAGGAGGAAGGTGTGACACGATGGGAAACGGTGAAGCGTGTGGGTTAGAGAGACCGAGAGAAAGAGAGTAGTAACACTGCGCCCGCCGGCGTGTGAAGCTGCCGGATGGGACGTCAGCGGTGTGTCTACGTGCTCTGCGAGAGGAAGAACGAGACGGGGAGAGACGAGGAAACCCGGCTTAATTTCTTCCTCTCGCACTCAAAGACGTGTCTGGTTTCGCCGAGAGTATCCTCCGAGGCTGAGCGGGTCAGAATGCCAGTGACGGCCTCGGCTGAAGCCCGCCGACGTTCACGTAAACTCAGGCTAAGACGTTTCCGTTTGTCACTTTAGTTATCAGACTGGACTTGTCACGCTTTGCAAACGTTATGCCAAATTCCCAAATACCAAAATGATACTGGAGACATGTCCTATTGACATTGTTTGAAGTCAGTCGTTTGCATACACTGAGTTTTTTTTAATACTTTTAAGCAATTTGGAGAAGGCAAAATCATGATGCAATGGCTTTGTAACTCCAATGGATGTTATTTTGAAGCAACACTTCAAACTCACTGTTTTTATACATCATAGACGTCGCCAGGAAGTGAAGAGAGGACCCAGTCCGGTTTATGGTTGGGTAAAATCTCCAGATGACTGAAGCTCAAACCATCAATATAAAAAGTTTGAGACAATAGGTATGTCTTGGTACTAAATATTTAATCCAGGTCACACAGAGCAAAGTAACAACACAGTAAACTCATTTCTTGGATTATTATTACTATTTTATTATTTACTCGGTCTCATGAAATGACTGCATGAATTACCACGTGTCAGTTATGTCAGTAATCGCTTCCTTCTAAACATTTCACAGCGATGATAAAAGGAGAAGTGTGTCTGAAACCAACGATTCCCACTTCCTGGGCAACAGTGAGTTAATCAGCAGTAGTTTAACTTGAAGGAGGCAGTTTATTTTTTTAAAGGAAACAGTTTTGGGATAAACTGCACTTAATGACAGAAAAAAACTACATAGCCAGTAAGAATGATTGGATATTGATCACGCTGGTGAAATTTTTTTGCAGATGATTTTGAGCCTTCCAGACGCCATTTCAGTGTTTTTTTCTTTAAAAATGAATAGTCATGCTGTTTCTCGGTCACATAGGCAGGAGAGTGAAATCAGGCAAATATTTTTTCCTTTAACTCTGGGAAACTACACAACATAAATCGAGATTTGAGAACAAAATTAAATATTCAGAATCATATTTTACTGTCCCTTTTATCCCTAAATCTGAGGGGAAGTAAAAAAAAAAATCAAAGCGAAGTCTACGGGGATGGCATTTTAAATGGATAGTGAAAAAGTAGATAGTTAATCTATGCTAGGATAAGACAATATTAGTCTATGAAATACTTACGTTCAGGGATTGTTTTATTTCCATTTTAGCCTCTAATTATTTTTGAATGACGTTATTTGGCGACGTTCCTCTGCCTCTTTAATAACCATCTGTCTGCTTTCCTCTCCGATTCCACAGATCCTTGTTACACTGCACTGCAGATGACCTTGCTCTCAAGTGGTTTCATTTGCTTCAATATCTGACCGGCTGAGTGAGGGCCGATGTGGGAGCATGTCGGAAATTTTGAAAGACGGATCACGTTGTTCCACTCGAAAATGAGTGAATCCAACTTTTATTTTTTTTTCTTTATTTTATCACTGGTAAACAGAGAGCGAACCACAGCGTACTCCAACGAGTATCTAATTATGTTTTCCTTTAGCCCTGAGTTATACAGGAGGCTTCTTCTTACTGCCTGAATTTACTTACAATTACACTTTAAAATATTATTTGAGTTTTTTGATGTCATTCAGATGCTAAACGAAGCAGAGGTCGCTAAATCGTATATAGCAATTTGAGTGTTTTGTTTGAAAAATTAGGAATAATTGTAAGTGACTGACAGAAGGAGGCAATGTGCTTCTTGTCTTATAAGGTGGAATTAAAATGGCAAATATTAACACTATTTATGGCTAAGAGTCTGAGCCAATCACGATCGCTTTAAGAAAAACCCAAAAGGCACCCAAACTGATATTAAATTCTTCTTATTAAAATTTATTTAAGCTGCGCATGGTGCTGAGATTCAACCTTGGAAGAAAAAATAAATAAAAATTGAAACGCAAAAATAAATTACATTCATTCTGATGGTGACTGCATGTAACCTTCACATGTAAAAATGACCAAAGTAAAACTGTTTTTCCAGCCAAGTAAACCTCAAATTCTTTTGGTCACTAAACTATCTGGCATAGACTCGCCTTATTTGGCCTCATGCAGTGTTGCATTTTAAACCCTGGGTTCACTGGGGCACTGGTTTCATGTAGCCATTTACATTACATAAGCGTCCTGTGAGTCTCTCAGTGGACAGCCAGCAGTCTGTCTGGTTGGCTGACCTTTTGCTGGCCTCTGATCTCTGCTCCTTGGCCAGCGTGGCACGGATTCACCGGGAGAGCAAACGAGTCTGCCAATATTCACATTCAGAGGGGGCAGCGGACACAGTATGAGACGATCAGAACGGATTTACTGCTGGGTCTGCGCTGGATTCTGACTCGACACACGGTCAGGCGTGTGGGATCTGATACAATTTTATTGTTTGGTGACAAAAAAACGCTTTTAAAACTCTTAAGGTAACATCTTATGTTGACAGCTACCTAGTAATGCTGTATTTCACCTTTTATGCATCTTAAAGCCTCAAATTTTCCCCTGTGTGCCATTGTGGGAAAAATCAGTTCTATTCAGTCAAGGTATCAGGAAGAGAATTATGTATGTTCGCAAGCCCAGTAAATCATTTGAATAAAAGGTTGCATGTTCACCTGTTTAAACAATTATATTACTCTAAAAGCAACATAAAAACTCACACTGCAGTGTATAAATGCATTTTAGGTCAAAGACCTTAAATTCAGGGCTTATATCATGAGGTCAGCTAAAACAAAAATGTTGGTTTTAGCCATAATACCCACCCTCACATCAACCGAAACACCTCAACCTGATTTATGGGCGTGGGACCAAAATATTATATTGCACAAAAAGCTGCACTTCACAAAAAAACATGGCATCATCAGGAAAGAGCATCATGTGGAAATATTGATGCAAAATCTCAAGACATCAGCCAGGAGGTCAACTAATGGGGAGACAATGACCCTGATCATATCGTAACATATCAAATTAGTTCAAACATGGCTTAGGGACAACAAAGTCAATGGTTTGACAAAGCTCTGATCTAATTTTGTTTTTAAAGTTTTTTTTTTCAGCTCTAGTTGCCTTTATTTGAAAGTGAACCGACAGGAAAGTGGATTTGAGACAAGCAAAGGTCAACAGACTTTGACCCAAACCCGTGACGGCCACGTCGAGAACTAAGGGCTCCGTGTGTTGGTGGTGTGCTCCATCCTTTGTAGCATCAGAATTTAATCGACCAGAAATCTGATCTAATTTGACTCAATGCTATAAGAGATACATGAGAAAGGTGGCGTACAAACCCGACTCGGTTGCAGCAGTTTGGTCGAGACGAATGGGCCAAAAGTAATGAAAAGTACAGCGAGAACCTCGTGGAAAGAGCCTAAATCCTTTGAGCCGAGTCATACAGTTTAAAAAGGCAACACAACCAAATACTTGAAATGAAATGTTAACATTTTAAGAAAGTTAAACTGTTGCTTAAAGAAAGATATAAATTTGACCTTTAGCAAATATAAAAAACCCTAAATTAGATCCAAGGTATAGCTGTGACATTAAGATCAGGTCTGATGCTCTAACACTTGCTCGTTTACCTCTGAATCCGAAAGCGACTCAGAACTGCCGGTAGTCGATATGTTGGGTGAACAGCCATGCTAACTTAGTGAGCACATTAAAAAAGCAAGGGGGGCATCGATTCCCGACAGTGATGGTGGGCAGCCTGCAAAAAGGGAGCAAACATGGATCTTTATGCAAACTGCGCGGTGGGTCTGGTTGCCTTACAGCTTGAGCGAACACTAACGTTTTGGAGACATATTGAGTGCTAAGTTTCAAATTTAATCTATGTTGCAGAGCAGAAAAATCTTTATTATTATTATTATTATTATTTTTTTTTTTTTTAAGAAGCTGTAAATCAAGTTTTTTTTTTAGACTAATGTTTGAATTCATTTCGGTTTCTTCCTCCTTGCAAAACGATCTGATCTTTAGGATATAGGGTATTTTGAGTAGAGCTAAAATTATGTTAACCCATAATGGATGTAATGTGGTTAGTGGTGGACTGGCTACATGCTGCTTGATGCACTTAGTAGCGTTCGCTTGTGGTTTATGTGAAGTGATCTTTTTCATGCGAGCGTCAAAGTACACGTGTGTGTGTGTGCGTGTGTGTGTCTGTCATTGAGATTAAATAGTGCTGCTGTGGTAATAGTAGCTGCAGGCTGTTACACAGCAAGTTCAGTAAATGTAGTAGCAGGAGTAAGATAAACATTCACATCAGAATCATTGAAGCGAGCAGTTGCATCAGAGCAAAGTGCTGTGAGATCTTCCCTCTTTCCTCTCTGATCAGATTATCAGACTCATTTGAATATGTTTATGGATCTTAATGGAGCAATATTCCCAAATCCACAAACTGTCTGTTTCATTTTCCGAACCAGTGGGAGGCTTCAGTAAAGATTAAAGGAAACAACGGACACAGTAGCTGACGCCAGATATTTGCGCGCACTGAATATAGGGAAGCGAGACGAATCGACCCGAGTCGTTCAGTTAAAAAGTTGTTTATCGCTAATCTAAATATACGTAAACTTCTGAATTTGAAGGAAGTTTTTGAAAAGAATGCAGAAAAACTTTTCCAACTCCATTTTCTGGCATTTAGCAATCACAACTGTCTTAGGTCACTCTAACTATCCTAAAACAAGATACGTTTGGGTTCACTCGGTTTTGATTTTCTGTTTCAGATTCTTGAGCTTTATAATGTTCAAAGATACAAAGATTTTAAGCCAAAAAACCGGACTTTATTTTAATAGCTCTTCGGGAATTAAAAGTTAAAATACTTAAAAGTCTTAAGATATTAGCAGCTTTTTTACTGTCTATCCCTCCACTAAAGAATCGGGAGGGAATTCAGTAATAGTAATTTATAGAAGTCAAGAACATTTTCTCCATATACTTTTTCATGGTGGTTTTCTTGAGATGATGATTCCCTGTTTTCCACATATTTTTTTGTCCTGCTTGTTTTCTCGAGATAATGAAATAATGCATGCGAAGGATGGAATCAGGCGTAACACACACACACACACACACCAATCATCTCATGATCTCGAGAAAACACAGTTATTCTCTCGAGATTAACTCTTTATCTCGAGAACACCTTCAGGAATTTAACTCACTGTCCCAAGAAAGCCATCATATATGTGTAAACGTCCGCCCTCGGCTTCTGTTATATTCCTTAAGAACAATATCAAAGATAACAGTTTTGCTATCGGAGCACAATATTTAGCTCCAAAGAGCTGCTGGCTTTTAAAACTCGGCATACAGGAGATAATTAACCACGCTTTCATGGCATGACTCTCAGATAGAGATTATCTGGTGCAAATAGAGTTAGAAAATAAATAAATAAAATCTTCTAAAAGCCTCAAAATCCACTGATCAAGGCTGATTTCCACCTCTGCAAAACATCGTTAAGCTTCTTTGAAAGAAATTTTCAAAGAATTTGCTCAAGAACATCTGCTCATTTAAAACATTTTCTTCTTATTTCTTTAATTGACTTTGATCCTGTTGTGTTATTAGGTGCTACAAACAGCACACACACACACACAACAGTAGCTGCTAACAAGCAACAGCCTGCTAGTTAAGGTTGCCATGGCGAGGAGAACCTACTGTCTTTTCTTTGAAAGAAAGAAGGAATTTGCTGAAAGGAAGACGCCTCTGTGCACCTCCCGCGACTCGGCTTTCTAATAAAAGCCCATAAGTCCCATCAGGTTTGCCCAACTTTGGAACAGCAGCAAGTAAACAAACACATCCGTATGTTTATTTTCTCCCGGTTAGGAAAAAATATGGAGATATAAGGTAACTACGTTTTCTCAGCGAGAAACTGTGATTGAGGTGCAATAGCTAAAAGCTAAAAGAAAAGCTCTTGATTTTTTTTTCTGGATAAGCCTCATATCCATCCATCCATTTTTTGACACTCTTGTCCCTTCGTGGGGTCAGGAGGGTTGCTGGTGTCTCTCCAGCTATCGTTCCAGGTGAAAGGTGGGGTCACCCTGGACGGGTCACCAGTCTGTCACAGGGCAACACAGAGACACACAATCATGCACACACACACTCACACCTAGAGACAATTTGGAGGCCAATTAACCTAACAGTCATGTTTCTGGACTGTGGGAGGAAGCCAGAGTAACCGGTGAAAACCCACGCATGCACAGGGAGAACATGCAAACTCCATGCAGAAAGTCCGGGGCTGGGAATCGAACCCAGGACCTTCTTGCTGCAAGGCAACAGCTCTACCAACATAGCCACATATCATATCCACATATGCACAATTAACATTTAATGTTCTAAAATATCTAAATCTATGCCATAAAAGACAAAAAGTACAAGTTAAAGTGCAAAGCAATGGTGAAAGGCTGTTTTTTTTAGCTTAGTATATTTCTCCTCACTCAAAAATGTTGGACAAAATACACCAAACTTAAGCTTGCCATAAGAAAAAAAACATTAAAATTAGATTTTGCTGCTCAAACAATCCAAACAGAATTTCTCTCTGAAGTCGCCTGGTTGGATGATGAAGCTACCTGTTCTGATTTAGAAAATAAAGTCATGTCTGCTCAGCGTCTTCCTGGAAGCACAGGCATCTGCTTCCTCATACGCAGGCGGCAGAGGGAATAACTCTGTCTGTGCGCCGTCATGTGTTTGCACATGCGGAATAAACGATGATGCTACAAAAAATACGGCACTTCTAATCAAATTTATCTGCGTTGGGACCTGCGAATGGAACTGAGGTTTAACACGAGGACGTGGGAGAGAACGGAGGGCCCGTGCGAGAGCGCCTGCACTCTGGCAGCGCCGTTTGGCATTGCTCAAACAGCTGTCAGCTTCAGTCAGGGTGTTTCAGAAGACTGATCTCTAATCTGGGCCAATAGGTTCCCACGCAGAACCCCCTGAATCCCTGCACATTTATCTGAAGACGTCACTTTGTCTTTTGCTTTCCATTACTCTGTCCAGACCGTCTTTCTTTACTCCTCTCAGCTTATCAGACTTTTTTTTCCCCCCCACATCAAAAAACCACTTTTTGCTATCGCGTTCAAATGAAATGTTATTGAGATGTTATAACAAACCGTTTGGGAAAAATGCTAAACGGCCGTCAAATTTTATAATGTTTATCACAGGTTCAAATTGTTCCAGTTATAAAGTCACACACAGCGTGTCTGACGTCTGCCATGGTCAAACAAAAAGTCTCAACTTTATTTGTTAAATAAAGAGAAATTAAGCTGATGGAAAATGTTTCTGGCAGCAAACAAACTAGCAAGACAAATAAAAACAAACATTTATTAAAATTATAGTGTCTCCCTTGGAAATCTCAGCAAAACGCCACAAACTGATTAACTAGCTGAACTCAACTCTCAGGCTCCCAGCATTACAAAGATCTACAATAAAGCAACAGTGTTTAGCTAGTTCTGCACTTGTATTTACAATAGCCTGTTAACTTGGTATCTTTCTGTTGACCTAATTCTTGATATCATGTCAAATTTTGATTCTGGACTTCAAGTTATTTTTCTCCCCAAGATCACCTTGCCATATACAAAAGCCCAGTTCTTTTTTTAGTTTGTTTGTTTACTTTTTTTTTTTTTTAACATTAATGTCACCCTGGCTGAGATATTACATAACCAGTACAGAACAATTGACCTGTATATTCACTCTTGTCTCTCAAGATGGGCTGAAAGACAATAAAAGCTTCAATCCTTAGTAGCAGAATTCTTTCTTTATGCAGAAATCGTGAGTCCGATTTGGCCAAGACAACTGGGCAACCACTTCCTGTTTACATGCATAAAATCAGAAAACAAGATTTAGGGCCCAATTTGTACTCCTACGAACTCTTGCCATCCCAATTATAGTGCCTCCCCTGGGTGGTGAGCCGTACTTCCTGAATAAAAGTGAAACCCACGTCAAATCATTCGCACTGTCTCTACAAACAACTTTATGAATGAAGCCGCAAGTGTAAGCATGGAAGCATTTGTGTGCTGGAGGCGAGAAGCTGAACCACAAAACATCTCCTCCAGGCAACCCCCCCACCCTCCCCACCACCACCACCCCACTCTGCACCCAAGGACAGCGAGCCCATTACAGTAATTAACTAGAGAAGGAGCTGATGGGATGGAGAGAAGGAAAGAGGGAGGTCTGGGAGAGGGAAGGAGGCATGAGGGACAGAGGGAAAGAATTTGAGTGAGAGAGGAAAGAAGGATGGAGGTTTGCTTTGCATGGGGAGGCAGAGGGAGAAAAAAAAAGGGGGGGTGGGGGTCAGAGGAGTGGGGGGGGGCGATTTTTCTGCCGAGGCAGCAAGAGGGGGGGGGGGGGGGGGGGTGCCATACGGGCCCCCGGTTAAAACCTGAGTGACATTAAAATC
>CAEGAF010102992.1:0-38785 GCA_903067075.1 Micropoecilia bifurca
GCCTTTTTTACTCCCTTTCATTTATTCAAGTGTTTTAAGAAAAAAAAATGTTTTTGTTTTTTCTTTTGTAAATTTTTTTTTTTTTTTTTTTTTTTTTTTTTTTTACTCGTGTCACGCCCTTATGAGATTACAAAACCAAAACTACTCCTAGAATAGGTAGTGGGTGGCAAAAAGTGGTTTGTTCCTCAAATGCTCTTTTTGAACTTATAAGACCACATAAAGTTAATACCTCCTTACATCCAGGTTGTAAGAATGTAATTATTTTGTCTTTTTCCAACAAATTAACATATTTTTCAATCAGGTCTGAAGTGCGTTAGAGAATCAAACCACCTGTAGCCACACATGGCCTTTTCTTGGAATATTTTTGGGGTTTTGGATCTTTCATTTACATAATTGCGCCTTATTTACAAAAACAGTAGTAAGCTGATTCCATAAACTATTTACTGTTCATGACAGAAATTATTTTTTTCAGCGTGCCTCGCTACGATCAGCCGCCGCCACCGCCTCCTGTGATCCATCAGCCGATGCTGGTGCCAGCTAACCCGTACCATGCGGCTGAGATCCCAGACTGGCTGCAGGTGTACGCCCGCGCACCCCTCAAGTGAGTACACACTGTGGAGTTAACAGGCAGGTTCACAACTTGCATACCAGTTGAAGTTCATGGTTGTAATTGCTCTTTATCTGGACACCTGTTTAAGTTGCTATAGTGATCCTGGCCCAATTTGTTTTGTTGTGATTAGCTTATTTGCACAAAATGAAAACAAAAATTTAAAAAAGAAATTTTTCTTTGTCTGAAATTGAATAGTTATTTCTCAATTAGAAATTATTTTAAATCATTAGAAATTATTTTTGTGCAACAAGGTGCCTGAATCCTTAAGTCTTAAATGAATTGGAAAAGTTCCCCTTAAATCAGTGTAAATTTTAAATTGATTTATGGTAAACTTCAATCAAGTTTACCTTAAATCCTTAAATTTAATCAGCTTTTAAATGTATTCTATGTGATTTATTTCTCTGTTCTGTCAGGCAAACGTTTGAGTTGCTTTCAGACAAATTAAATTCTGACTTGCTAGCTGCTAATGTACCTTTTGAAGCTAGATGGTGTGTTTGCACGATATTAAAACACATGCAGGTTCCCAACGCTAGCTAGCAAATAGGCTAGCTAGCTTACTTGCACTACATTAAAGCACAAATTTTTAAAATGAGATTTTTTAGCTATCTAGTTAGCTTTTTGTGTCTCTTGAACAAGTGTACATTTATCAGCAGTTTGCTAGAAAATGATTGTATTGACCATTGGCTGACTTCTGTTGCCAACCTACATGATGCTAGATTATTAAAAAAAAAAAACTTGCCACTACTCCTCTAAAAAATGTACACTTTTCTTTTGTACATTTGTCATTATTCCTGGCCTTGAATTTCATTCACAGCAGTCTTAAGTTTTAGATTTGTGCTGTTGAGACCTGCAGAAACCCTGAGCAAATTGTCCTATTCACACTGTAAAATTTGCACCCCTTCCTATGCTCATAACAAACCATCTTTATTCTTTAACACTTCATTCATCCCCCCCCCTTCTCTTCAGGTACGACCACATCTTGAAGTGGGAGCTGTTCCAGCTGGCCGACCTGGACACGTATCAGGGCATGTTGAAGCTGCTGTTCATGAAGGAGCTGGAGCAAATCGTCAAGTTGTACGAGGCGTATCGCCAGAAGCTGCTGACGGAGCTGGAGACCCGCAAACAGCGGCAGCAGCAGTGGTACGCCCAGCAGCCCAACAAGGGCTACGCCGGGAACATGTGACGGCGGTTCTGCTGCGCGACGAGGAACACCTTCTCTGAGGTTGCAATGGTTTGGGGAACGGTCCGTGTTTTGCCTTTGATATCAAGATTGACTCGTAAATTGCTTCCTTACCAAAAAAACCAAAAACATCCGTGCCTTTTTGCTCGATCCAAATATATATATATATATAAATATGCCAGCCAAGAAGTCGAATCTCTTCCCGACAGGGAGGAGAAAAGGGAGAATCAGCTCAAGTGATGCTCACTTTATGAATGACTGGAAAAGAAAAACACTAGAATGAAGACGTCACCGGCGGACGCTGCTTGTTGTGGCGTTTGGAACCACCAACCTGAGATGTGAATGATGGTGCAATTTTTCCTTTTTTTCCTTTGTTTTGTTTCAGGACTGGGAAGCACCAAGTCTGAAAGTCTGGATATTTGCTGCAAAACATCACAAAACTGTGCCTTTAATAAAATAAAATGCATCAACTCTCTAGTTTATGCTCATATCATGCCGACATCATCTAATCGGTCTTTTTTTTTTCTGCGAAAAATGACCAGCAGCTTATTCTATTTAAGCACTTTTTTTTCCCCCCTTTTGCTTTGTAACCATCATAAACTAAAACGATACTCCATAAAGTAAATAAACATATGCATTGCTCTTGTTTTGACGTTCTGTACACTAAAGACAATCCAAAGATTTGTGTGACTTATGAAACTATGTGAAACACAATTGATGCTGCCATTCACCTGACATGACATCACTACAAATCGTGAATATTCCTGTTTTTCTATGTTTAAGACAAAAATAAGCTACTGGACATTTTACCATATCCTCTAAATAACAAAGTTTGCCAAGAAAGGAGCATTTACAACTTAAACTGCTGTGAATCTGTCGTCTTTGTTTTGGACTGGATGTTTTGGGTGACTGTAGGGCAAGTGTTTAGGGATGTTCAGAAATATTTTATATGCACCGAAGAAGACCGCTTGATGTGGGGTGGGGGGGTGTCAACAAAATGAATGTTTAGTAAACTAAAGGTCTCACCTGTATCGATATATTTTTCCCAAAGAAAACTATTGAGCTGTGCAACTTTAATCCATTTTAAGAGCAAGAATTTGATGCCTGAGTCTAAGCCTGTTGTGGATTTCTTTACAGTACGTTGCATTCAGGCTTACATACATTCATGCACTTCTGGTGTTAAGTTTAAAATTCCTCAGCAGGTTGCAGAAATCTTTTGTTTCCTCCAACGAGCTGCTAGTGGGATATTTAGCCACTCTTTAGTTGGTTTTCTGATAGAGGCAACTTTTAAATGCAGTCCACAAGTTTTCAATCGCGTTTAAGTCAGAAGCTTAATGTTGGGTTGTTTTATCTTTTCCAAAATCAGTTTTGGTTCACCCAACCGCCTCATTTGACTCGTCCAGTGTGCAGAAGTGTCTTTAAAGGCCGACTGTTTTTGTGTGTGTGCTACACTTGGATTTTGAATTTAACTGAACATAAAATATTTTAATAAAATCAGCAATAAGTGATAAAAACATGGTCTTGACATCAGTTCAGCACTTTAACAGGCAGTTGGTTTGTAAAAGTGGTGGATCTGGTTATTGTAAAACATGAATTCTCCCCCAAAATATCCTAAAATATAAATCCAACTCCAGTTCTTAAATTTAATTTCAAAGCACTCCTGTTTTAAATTATATTTTAAAGTGTCACTTTTTTGTTTGTGTGGTCATTTTTTTTAAGGTTTTTACAACTCTAGAAATGAATTTGTTGGCATTGTGGGCAAAAATGTTTCTTTGCACTGGAGTTGTTGCTCCTTAATGTTTGTGTAACTTTTGTCTGTTGGGTTAGAGAAAAGCCACTATAAATTTAAAGTAATCTACCCTACTCTGGAAGTAAAATCAATCTGTTCAGAAAAATCGCTAAAACCCCAAAATAAATAGCAGGTATATACATTTCTAAATCAGGTGTCAAATCAGGAGGCTGCATTTGAAAACTAAACTCAGATTCTCTTCAAATTATTCTATAGAAAAACCAAAATCACAAGTGAAAGGTTTGTTTTCATTAATTTGGTCCAACTTTATTTATCTCTTTGTGACTAACTCTGCAGTGTGCTGAAGCCAAACAGCTAGTTTGAAAGATGTCGACTCTTTTAACACTAAGAGTAGGGGAGGGAAAAGAAACCGTTAAAAGTGTGTTTTCCATCTCATTCGAAACAAAACG
This sequence comes from Micropoecilia bifurca, assembly GCA_903067075.1. Taxonomy (NCBI): domain Eukaryota; kingdom Metazoa; phylum Chordata; class Actinopteri; order Cyprinodontiformes; family Poeciliidae; genus Micropoecilia; species Micropoecilia bifurca. The sequence continues at coordinate 3,990 of CAEGAF010102992.1, forward strand.
ACTTCTCTGACTTGTGAAAAGGAACATCTAAAACACTCAACCTACGGGATTTTAAGAAGCAAAACGATCCGATTGAAAGCCTCCTTGATGCTGATTACACCCTGTGGAAGACAGTAGAAACCAAGCAGTGAACTCAAAGCATCCACTCACAAAAAATAAAGTAAAAAAAAGAAAAGCTTTGTGTTCACGACGAATGTGAGCTCGAGGCTCCTCTTGTCACCACGCGACTGAGGTTTTTTTTGCTCAGAAGGTTCAAGTTCCGTGTGTTAAAGATGACGGATGAGATCTGGAATGAGGAGCCTTTTCCCTGTGCGGCCCTGTGGCCGCGCCCGGCAACATCCAGCTTTGATTCCTCTGCGGCCGCAGAACGGCTACATTCCTGGGATTTGCTGGAACATTCAGCAAGAGACAGAACAATGGGTCCGTCGGCCTCCTGTTTGTCATGATAGGAGCTAAACACACACACACACACACACATGTACACAACCTCTCGACTTCAAAAGCCAAACACACATGCACTGGGATAAAGGAGAGATGCTGCACGAATGCGAAGCTGCAAGCAGAATAAAAAGATGAGGTGATGACGATGCCAGTCGTGTTCTGGGAACTTGAAACTGACGTTGCATTGAAACGCCTCAACTTCTGGAGCTTTTTCAAAACATACAGTGCCTTGGAAAAGCTTTCCAAAAAGTGAAACCTTTCCACTTTTTGTCACGTTTATAACCACGCTCTTCAATGTTTTTTATGGTAAAATACCATAAAGGTGTCACGATTCCAATTGTAATTGAGGAATAGGTTGCATCTCATGAAAATGATACATAACCAACTAAAGAAATAAATAAATATGGCAAGTAGTGTGCTGCATAGTGGCCCAGTTGGTAGAGCTGTTGCCTTGCAGCAAGAAGGTTCTGGGTTCAATTCCTGGTGTGGTCCTTCTGCATGGAGTTTGCATGTTCTCCCTGTGTATGCGTGGGTTTTCTCTGGGTACTCCGGTTTCCTCCCACAGTCCAAAAACATGACTGTCAGGTTCTCCAAACTGCCCCCTAGGTGTGAGTGTGTGTGTTCATGGTTGTGTGTCTCTGTGTTGCCCTGCAACAGACTGGCGACCTGTCCAGGGTGACCCCACCCCTCGCCCAGAACGTTAGCTGGAGATCGGCACCAGCAATCCTCCCAACCCCACTAAGGACAAAGGTGTAAAGAAAATGGATGGATGGCAAGTAGTGCACTAAAAGTTAAAATATTTCACTCAACAGGAAATATTGTGCTGGGAGTGTTAAATTAAGCAAACGTTCCAGTGCACAGTAGTGGCAACATCATGCTGCGGGGATGTGCTTCTCCAGCAGGTTATAGGATGCTGCTTAAAGTTGATCAACTCAATTGATCTTCACTAAACTCTTCATCCTAGCTGATGGCGCTGCCAAGAAAAGAGGGGAAAATGCAGCTGAATAGTAGAAAATGATAGAAAGTCCCAATAAAATACATTGAAGGTTTGTGGTTCCAACATGACCAAAATTTGCAAGGCACTGCATTGCCTCCAACTAAGACCGTACCTTTGTGTGTCTGGATTTACCCAGGCTGACACAGATGTAAAAAATAAAAATAAGACAAAACATTTACATTTTATGGCACAATACCACTTTGTCACAACCGTTAAAACATATAGATATATTCTTTTAAAAAGTATACCTGAATTCTGAGCTTAAAGATGAGAAACATCAACATGCAGATAATGCTGCTTCATTATTCAACACACTGTACATAATTTGGCCTTTTGAAGATCTTAGATATAAACAGCACGAAACCCTAAAGAAAGGAACGTTTGTCACGAGTGGTTATTTCAACAAAGTCGGCAACACGTTTTGGGGGGGAGAAGAAGAAGAATTGCCCCGGCATGAAACGACTGAGAAATCTTGTGTGATATGAAATGAACAGCAGACTCTGAGGTCTCCTCCAGCTGAGAGCCCAGAGACAAAAAGGTGAAAGACGACGGTGAAAGACTGGCGCCCACGCGACGACTGGCGCCCACCACCGCGGCGGCGCCCCGACATTTCTGACGCATGAACGTTGTAAAGTTCAATATAAGGATTAAAGTAGTGACTGGATTTGTTGGCCGCAGCAGCCGACGCCAGAGTAAAGAAGTGCCCGACGGGTGAGGAGGATGTCCGTCCCAAACAAAAGAGAGAGTCCCGGCTGCGTCGTCATCAGTCCTTCTTGTCCCGCTCCTCGGCGGCGGCGTCCGCGTGCGCTCCGGGGAAAGCGTGGTGGTACAGGTGCCGGTGATTGGCCGCTACATTGTACAGCTTGTGCAGAGCCTGGGGACGGTAAATGGACAGTTAGTTGTTTTATTCAGAAATGACCGACAACGCGGGATTTTCTTTGGCTGAACAGGAGAGCTGGTGACGTGAACGCAAGTAATTTATTTACTTCCACATTTAAGCTAGCGATACAACAAGCAGCAGTGTCTTCACTGTCTTCACTAGCTAGACAGACGGACAGATATTTCCCTAAAATACAAAGATAAATGTCTAATTACATGCTTCATGCATACCAAGTAAGCCTGACATAGGCAATAAATGAAAAGTGAGAGCAATAATTTCCATTCGCATGTTTTGTGTGTAGTCCGCTTAATCTTTATACAGATGCTGACTGTTCAGTTGTTTTCTGTAATTATTTCAGATATTTAAAATGTCCTCCAGTTCCAGTGTTAAATGTTATTTGGAAATTATAATTGATTGAGCTTTTTTTAGGGTTTACTTTTGTTATTAAGCCTTTATCAATGCACCAGTTGAAAATGGTCTCAAAATGACAATATTAATGTTTATCAAAAATAATTTTTGGGATAATTTATTGTTCAGCAATAGCAGGTTTCAAGAGTATTCAAGTATTCTCACCCCGTTTACCTTTTAACATTTTGATTTTACAGTCTGATATGTTTTCTTTTTATTATTTTTTGCATAATTGGTCATCACAACCACATCAAGAAACTGAAATTTTTGCAAAATCAGTCAGATCAATTAGATACCTAATTAGATTTAGCTCTGGCCTTTGACTAGACCATTCTAACACATGAATATGCTTTGATATAAACCATCGGCTGGATGTTTTTGGTCATTTATCTGCAGGAAGACGAACCTCCACTTCAGATTCAAATTTTTTTTGCAGCCTTTAGCATGTTTCCTTCCAGGAAATGCCCACAGTATAATGCTGCAATCACCATTTTTTATTGTCAGAATGAAGAAACTACGGCCATTGATTTTATTAAGTGGCATCTGAGTAAAAGTTGCATTTTTACAGGTAAAACATGCGATGACTACTTGTCATTTTCCTTTTTATTTCCCCAATTTCTTCATAGGAGTGAGAAAACCTGCATCCACCAAGCCGAAGAGCAGAGATGCCACCTTCTGGCTTTCACACTGTCGCTACCAGCAGACAGTGTGGAAGCCAGCATCAGCTGTGGCATGTAGGGCACATAACTGCACAAGGCAAGACATGTTTACGGAGCAACAAGATGGAGTTGATTACCTAAACTAATTTAGAAAAATAAAAGCAGACACAAACACAAGTCGTCGTTTGGTAAGCAGATGCTTTAGCTCTACTGGCTCTTGGGAAAAACTCACCTCGTTCGTGCTCCCCTGCAGAAGCATTAAGAGAGATAAGCACATGTGAAGTAAGTGGATAAGATGCACAACTAAAACACAGATTAAGTAACAACAACAAAGAGGAACTTAATCTGGTCATAAAATGGAAAAGAGGAAAATTAATGTATGGAAAAATATCAGTATTTCCAGACTTTATTCCCTTTCCTATTGTCTAAATATTCCTCCCTTCCTTTCTTTCCATCTTTTCCTTTTTGTGTCCTTCCTGTCTTTCCTTTCTGCTGTTCCTTTCTCACTTTCCTTGCACCTGCGTTTTGTTTCCTGGTTGATCACTTTCCTTGTGTCGTTCTATTCCTTCCCTTCCTTGTGATATTTATCTCCATCCTTCCTTTTAACCATTTTCACAGAAACTGTATGCAACGAACCCAATGAAGAATTTCTGCCACCTAGTGGATATAAGTTGTGTGTTTGCTGATGACTTTGGATCTTTTTTTCTGACCACAAATGAATAAACTACAGAACCTATAATTTAATTCCTTGGCAAAACACAACAAATATCTCAGTCAAAATGCGGCTTAAAATATGATTCTATGTTTGTTTTTTTTAAGTCTTCAATCACAAATTGGATCTATATGGAGAAATCAATAAATATTGATTGCGAATTGCTTAGTATAAATGTAGTTTAGACGATGGCCAGACTTTAGAAAGGGGCAGTAGCCCAGGGCTCCATTTTTTAGGGGATGTGGGGCACAGATTATTATTATTTATTTATTTATTTTTAAATAAATGCATGTTTTGTTGACTTTGCACTTTATATGAGTCCAATATGAAAAATAAGCAATACTCAAGTAGTTGAAATTATGAAGTTATACTAATTTTGTGGGGGGGGACACCATGGAACTACTGGCCAAGGGACATAATAAACCTACCACCATTCGCTGCTATGTATAGAACTACCTATTAATTCAGTGTAATTTGAACTAGAAAGGAATCTTTCTTCAGTGGACGGGCCACCAACACGTGTTCCCACTCCCTCGTAGATCCTGCCCCGCTCACAGGTTTGGATTCAGTGAGTTTCACCCACCTGGTCCCACAGCGCCCCGGCCACCTGGTCGATGACGGCGCCCAGTTCCCTGTACTCCCCTGAGTAGCGGATGTAGGCCCAGGTGCAGAGCGTGATCAGCGCCAGGCCCAGGATCATGTTGCACAGGCTGGCAATGATGTCCACGCCCACAAAGCCCGTGATGCCCGCCGCCACGTACATGACGAAGATGACCACAAAGAGCGTGGCTGGCGTGCGCGCGGCGTGGAAAATGTTCTTGGAGTCGTTGTGCTTGATGTACTGGACGAACACCTCGTCGATCTCGCCCTCCAGCTGCTGCAGGTAGCGGCGGCTGAACTCCTCGCCGCCCATCTTCTTGACGCCGCGGAAGAGCTGCAGGGCCTCCTCCCTGATGGCCCCGTGTCGGTTCTGCAGCTCGCTGGGGGCCAGGAAGGGCCTGTCGCCCCCGCAGACCTGTTGGTGGGGGGTGGAGGGGGAAGGGGATTAACGGGAAAGGAAGCTGTGAATTTGGCGCTCACGTTTACCCAGGCTGCTCGTTTCCACCGACCTCCTCCATTTTTTTGTTGTACAGATCCCTGGCCGCTGCGACTGCTGCTAAGTTGTTGGCCTCTGCTGTGGCCTGAATGAAAACACAGATTATACAGTGAAACACGAGATGAGATGAATCCAGAAAAAACAACAACTGTTAAACACGGAAAATATAGAGAACATGTGTAATTAGACCAGGGATCTCCAACCTGCAGTTCTTTGGATCTTCCTGAATAACTTTGGCAAAAAAAGAAAAAAAACACTGATTTTTTTTTTTCATAAATATGGATGTAATAACAAATAAATTTTTTGATTCTAATAATTGCCCCAATTTTTCACAACATAGTGACTATAAAACAAGTGGTAATATGTTTTAACTTTGCTTTGAAAAATTTTAACTGCTGAAAATTTTGTACATTTCAGAATCAGAACTTCAAAATTCTGACTTTGATTTCAAAAGCTCATAGCGTCCAGACATTAAGTGTATATAAATATACTTTTGAGCAGATGACTGTTATTACATCAGGTAAATTAAAGTTCTTAAAGGGCCGGTTGTGGCAGAATGTGTAGATAAAACTACCTATTAAAATATCTTTGGATTTAAAATTCAACATTAAAAATATTTTCATGATGATGTCATTTGACACTATACAAATAAAAAAATTATTTGATTCATTAAAATAATATTTAAGCACACAAGTTTTATCTTGACGGTCTATTTATACAGACCTCTAACGTATGGAGGGCCGCAAAAACTAGATATGGTGGACCAAATTTGGCCTGCTGGCCTTGAGTTTGAAATTGTGGTTTAGATAAAATCAAATAAAAAAATTTTTACAGCCTTTTCATAATGTTTATCAACAGCCAATAGCAAAACAACTGCAAAAATGTTGTTTTATTTTAAAATATAAAAAACAAAAAGTAAAAAACGGTTCTTTAAACATTTTCTTTCGCTCATGTTTGTCAAAAAATTACAACCAGCCTTTTTTCGAAAGATGCTACATTTGTGGCTCAAAACGTTTTATTTAGTTGGACTGATGTCAAAATGGCTCTCTCACTTACACAGGCTGCAGACCCCACAGCTAGACAAAACAAGCGTATTGAAAAGTACCTGCAGCATCGACTTTGGATGAGGCAACTCTTCACCCTGGTAAATCTTAATGTATGCCTGAAGTACGAGGAATAAAGACATGGGAGGTGAAGAAACTTTCTGTATGTAAAATACAAAGCGATATGCTCTCATATGGAGTACTTCATGGTTCTGACCTTGAAGTACTCCAGCAGGCCTCTGCAGGTGATCTTGCTGCCGTTGATCTCCTTCACGTCAATGTTGCGGGGGCTGAGGATCCAGGGCACCAGGACCTTCAGGTTGTTGATGAACTCACCATCAATCTCTAGAGAATAACAAACAGTTTGTGTTATAATCTGGTGAGAGTTTCTTTCATTCATTTATTTTTTGCTTCCAGTGTTTTATTTTGGGTATTTAAAAAAGTTGCACAATTCCAGTGCGAAGTGTTCTGCACAAAATTCAAGTTTATTAGTCGATAATTATCCCAATATGTATACGTTACTTGAAAATGGTAAAAAAAACCAGCAAAACAACAGCGATGGCGTTTAGCGCAATAATTTCTCTGACAATTTATCATCCAGCAAAATTTGTTATCATGACAGGCAAAGTTGTTTTAAGTCTTATTATCCGAGATGCTGTGTGTAGAAAGGAATGTTTTAACTGTGTTAAAGTATAATTCACTGCTCTATTAAAAAAGAAAAATGAAAACGAGGAACAGTGGGGAACCTGTCCCACCGAAAATACTCAAATGACTCATTGACGACCCATCCAAGAAGTGTTGCAAACAATTTATTATGACATTTAAAGTGCTACAGACCATTTTTATTTTTTAATCTATTTTATAACCTAAAGTTAGAGATTAAAATCTAAGTTTTGAGAGAAAAAAAGAGCTAAATTCTGACATAAAAGTATACATTTTTTTGTTAGCAGCTCTAAACTTCTTCCATAGTTACAGCTCGTCTCCCAGTGACAAAGCATGACATACAAACATCTTCCAAGTTGAGATGCAACAAGTGAAATTTCCTGCCCGATCACCGATTTTTAAAAAACCTAAACTGCTGAGACCAATTTTTTTTTCCGACAAATACAACAACAAAAATGCTAAGTCATCAACAGTGAGGTGACAATTGCAAGTAACCAATCTGAAAAACTGAAAAAATACAGCAGCTGATAAGTCTGCAATGTCCCTCTAAAAATGAAAAATATGACTATGTACCTTTAATTCTTCCGTCAAAGTGAGGGTTGGTGGCCACCTTGAGGCCAGGGTGAGGCATCAGGAAGCAGTTGATGTTGGTGAAGCAGGAGTGGATGTGTTTACGCACGTTCTGAAGCTCCTCATGCTGGTTCTCAGAGATCTGCAGCAGAAGCACACGGTTCTGGTTCTACATCTGATTTAATTAGCCCAACTTTATTAGCAACAAAGTAATCTCAGTGAAGTAGAATATACGTAATCAAAAAGATTATTTATTTCAGGAATTTATTTCACTCATGTTATCTAAACCAAACAGCCTCATTCCAAGCAGAGTGGACAATCTCAAGAGTTCATTTCTAATAATTGTGAAAGTTGTTTCTAAGAAAATCTAAATATTTCCTAAAACCAATAATAAAAGAATTTATAACGGGGAAAAAAATCATCCCGTCATGGCTGCTGATAGCCTTGCTGCTGGTGCAAGGTTTTGTACTGTACTTTTAACTTTCCTGTAATGTGTCCAAATATAGGACTTGGTGTCCGTGACTTTTTATTGAGCAACAGTCAGCATTCTTCATGGTGAGACTTCATGGGCGATAATATGACTGTTACATATTTGGACCTTCAAACATTTTTTATTGTTTTGGGGGTTTTTTTAAATAAAAATTTACAGAGATTTTTTTAATTACCTGTATGTTATAATCAACATAATTAAGAAAAATACATGTTTCAATTCCTGATAAGTGGAGTAAGTGAACCTTTTGATGATATTCTAATTTATTGACATCCACTTATAAGTTTGTAAGTAGGACTGTGGAATCAGAAACAACTGGCCTTCAGTCTCTTCTCCAGGAACTTCATGCCCCCCTCCTGTCCGTAAGGAAACTCGTATGGAAAACTCCAGTCCCGAACCAGGAAAATCAGGGACTGGAAAAGAAAATAAACCTGTATGTAGCTCTGCACAACAGGGTCATATTAAAATAACTCTTCTCTTTCAACATTTTTTAACATGTAAAATAAAATGTGTTTAATTCAGTGTAAATTTGTTTTAAAGCAGCACTTAATTGGAAGCACGTTTAATACCTGGAAAGGTTTAAGGAAGGTCTCCTCCATCGCTAGTCTTCCATACTCTGTGAAAAGCTGTAATAATAAACAAATCATCAGTGATGATCTGAAATATTTCATTTCAGCTCCACACTTTAAGTTACCAATAAAGTCTGAGTTTGCTTGCTGATAAACCATGCTCATATTCAATTTCAATAGAAATCCTTATTTTCAAATGATAATGTATTCCAAAACTTGCCTTGTAATGGCAAGTTGTTGTTTTTTTACCTGCAAGTGCTGGAGGTCATCCTCTTGTACATTCTGTGATATATTGTAAACCTAGAAGAGACGGTTTCCTTACTGTATTGATATGCTGGGAACATTTAAAATGATGTTGTGTCAGAGCAAGAGAGGGAAAACAGGATGAGGTTTTTCTTTTTCTTTTTTTTAAATTCAAGGTACAGCTGTTCATCTGCTTCCTTTGGACCTGCAGACCTCACCGCCCGGTGCTCTCAGACGGCATTAAACTGTGGTACCTGCATGGAGCTGATCATGGTGCTCAAGGCAAACACAGTGGCCGAGTCCCTCAGCGTGGATTGGCTGTCAAACGTGCCCTGCGTGTCCATCAGCAACACGGCGACCTGCGTCATCAGACACGAAAAGATACTGACTTGTTTGTGTATCTCAATGTTTTCTACGGTCACAGATGTGGAAATAAAAACAAGATAAAACCTTCAAATAAATTCTTGCAGTTCTAAAATTTCAATGGAAATTTTAGAAAATTCAATGTATTCCATGGGGAAGGGGGAGACTATCCTATCCAAACTCTTCTGGGAAGGTTTAGAGGTCTGCTTAGGGGAATATATGACCATTTTTATAGAAAAGCATTGGGGAGGTCAGACGTTGATGTTGGACACTACAGCCTGGTTCTCAGTTTCTGTTCTGACTAATCCTCAAGGGATTGTATCAAGTTGAGGTCATACCAATAAAGATTGTCCAAAGCAAACTCACTTATCCATGCACTTTTGTGCTTTGTTTGGCAGCCATGTTGGTACTAAAAGGCCCATTTCCAAACTGTTCCTTCAGTGTGAAGACCATCAAATCTTCCAGAATGTCTTCCCATGGTTGCTATGAACGGGAATTAAGGGATTGAGACCAGTACGTCTCCTTCGACGCTTACATGGAGATGCTCTTCAGTTAAACTGTAATATTTTTGTTGTGTCTTGTGTAAATGTGACAAGACACATTTACACAACACCTGTCCCCAGAGTTTCTCACACCAACACATTTTGAAACAAGGTCTCAGAGTGAAACGTTTCGGTACAACTCCCCCTGGGATATGTTGAATCGCAGATACGCAGAACGCCTGGCTGAAGAGTTCATTCTGCGCATACGCAGGCAGATAACAAAAATAACAGTGCGTATTGAGTTTACCACAGTTTCCGATAAGAATGTGTGACATGAGCACTTTGTTCGGCGAAGACTGGTTACTGTTTTCAGGGAGGTGGGAGTTAGTGGTGTGGAAGATAAGGGTCAAAAACGCATGAGGGTTTGATGAAATGCTAAAATCACAGCACCACCTAGTGGCCTGGCATGACAACTACAGCTGATTCAAGGAGTCTCGTCAGTACCGTCTAAACATGGAACTTTTTCCCCAAACAACATCCAAAAATACCAGCAGTCTCCAGGCGTAGCCTAAACGGCCGTTTTCATGGCAACTACCAAACACTGTCTAATTAGCTAGCCCAACAGGGAAGAAGGAATCATGACTCCAAAGTACAAACCCCCACTACACTAGAGTCCAGTGTTGGAGTTCTTTACACCACTCCATCAGACACTTTGCATCTTTGAATTGCTCTTGGAGATGTATAGCCATGGCAACCCATTAGTGAAACAATGTTCCTGGACTAATCTGAAACCCAGGTGAAGCTCCTAGTTATCCACTCTGCACATAGTTGGTGACTTCTACACATTGGTCTACATGGTTTCCAACACTCTAATTTCCTCCATGTCTGAGTTTCTAAAGCTCTTGAGAGCGACCTATTCTTTCTCAAATGTTTGCAGAAGCAGTCTGAATGGTTTGTTGGTGTCTTCCATGTACCTGTGGGTGTCGAAGTGGTTAAAACACTCGAGTTCAATCATTTAGAGAAGTGATCTAATACTTTTTCAACTACATGTTCTGCTGACTTTGTTTTTTATCATAACAATAAGACCTAAATATGCCTCTTTTTCATTTTACAGGTCTTTTCTAGTCTATGCTGGTAGAGACTAGAGATGCACCAGTTCACTTCCGATACCGAAACAGAAAAACAGACCTGAATTGACTTAGAATTGTTCTTTTTCATCAGACATATAAATGTACTGAATTACAATTACAGGCCCACAGCATCACAGATCCGCCACCTCACTTAACTGTAGGTGGGTGGTGCTTTTCCCCAGTCATCCTTTGTGTTGTACTTGACCCACCTTCAGAGGTTGTTGCTCAATCTTCGTCTCATTTGACCAAAGCACAAAGTTCGCCTTAAACGGCTAGCAGAGTTTAGTAAACTCCACGTATGAAGGCAGGACAGAAACGCATCAATCCCAAACAACCGTCAGCAATGGTTGTTATGGAGACTTGGTGAACCATTCTGTACTGCAGCACTTTTTTTCCCCTTTACCTCCCTTACCATCCTACTCATTAGCAAGGAAAATATGGGTCCCTGTCCAGCCGAGAAACAGGCCTATGTGTCACGTCATATTTATTCCCCAGGGAAAGTCACGATTTACTAATTGGAGGTGTCTTCAGTGTCTGATTCAGTTCCCCACTAAATTCATGCACTCGCATTAAAAAGCCATTTCTTTTCCCCTGTGTGCCATTATGCTACTGCAATAAAAATGAATTTATTTGAAGGTTTTGTACAAATATTACTTTGCCTGTCCCTGTTTTTCCCCTGTTGTTTTGTGGAGGAATTTATTCTGACCTTTCTTCCGTCTGGTTTGTCCACCAGGAAGACCTCGCTCCAGATTTGGATCCCGGTGGTTTCCCTCTCTGAGCCCCCCCTCCAGGAGAAGCCGGTCAGAGGCTCGCTCGCGTCTCCGAGCCAGTTTTCAGACGACTGAGCGACAGAATGTGGCAATTTATTAGTCAGATAACGCTTGATGTGCTGACAAGTGGCATTCTGTTTCAGTTAGAAAGGATTGCAACAAATCAAACTTTATGTGCAGCTAAAATGATAAACTAGACTGGGACCGAGCACTGGAAAAGAACAGACAACTGGTGAGGCTGTAAGAATGGAATATATCCTAAACTCATCCCTAAAAAGAACAATATGCAAAGAACAAATACATATATGAATTTTCTACATTTTGCTACATTATACATTTCAGTCTGTTATTGGGATTTTATATGATAAAAAAAATTAACTAACTTTTCAGATTTTTCTTTATAAATTAAAATTGGGAAATGTTGCCATCTAACAGGTTTTAGAAAAGCTAAAAGAAAAGTGTCCTCACAGCACAACGCTACCACCATATAGGCCTGCATTTCTGTGGCCTACAAATGCAGGCTACACTTTTCAGCAAGGGAAACCCGGAATCCATTTTAGTCCCCTTCATATTTTTCCACCTCTTTCTGTTGATCTATCATATAAAATCCAAATAAAACACTTTAAAGTTTGTGATTGTGCTATGAGAAAATGTGAAAAAGTTTAAAGTGTATTATGCATTTTTCTATTGCAGAATCAAGTGATGTTTTTAACTTCAGATATCAGAAAAATGCTACATTCATAAAATATGACTTAAAAGACTTTTTATTTTATTTAATACCTTGAAATTGGGCCTCTGTCTCTTTAAAAACTCACGTTCTTTCTGAAACTCCTATAATGATCTCAGCATATGGAAAGTTCCTCAAGGTGTATGCTGATCGCTGCTGGCTAGTCTGAAGGAGCTGAGTATGAGGACTGATAGAGGAGGAGGAGGAGCTTTGTCTCGAAGGCGGAGCTAGGTCCCCCCAGGCGTTTTGCACAGCTGAATGGTTGCCACAGAAGATTCAGGGATTTCTCAAACATGCGTGAAAGAGTCAAATCAGCACTCTAGGTATGTTTAGATAATAGAGTAACATTGTAGCATCAGTTTTACATAATACTGTCCCTATCAGGGGTGTGAATACTTCTGAAATACACTATGACGTAGAGGTAGCAGAGCGGCTGGAGACCAATCGGAGAAGACTTTGGGATATTTTGTAAACCTTTATAGGCCAGAATTTATTTTCACCGCTTCAACAAGGAGTCGCACTTACATGGTTGTACATGTAGCGCAGCATGAAGTCCATGAGAAAGGACTTGCCCTTGCGGAAAGCCCCCGCCACGGAGATGGCCACCACCTCGCGGTCCCTGACCTCCTCGGACAGAAGGATCCGACTCAGCGCCGCCTCGTCCAGCTCGAAGGTGTGGTCATCCTTGACCAGCAGCACCTGGATGGGCCGGGCTCGTCCGTCCGGTTCCTCCTCCTCGGAGCTCCACTCGTAAACATTTTTGTCACCCAGAGACCCTGAAGGACAAAGCAGAGGAGCGCGAGGAGAGGAGAGGGTGAGCTCAAAGCGTCTCTGCGACGAGGCGAGCAGAAAGCGTTGCTGTGAAACTGTTAGAAGAGCCAGCAGTTTCTGTCCGCTGTGATGTCAGGCCAGACCTAGCAGTCCATTAAGTGAGAAGGCAGGAAAGACAAACCCCCGGTTTTGCGAGCGATGATATTCATTATACTGAATCAGTCCACTGCGTCCGTCCAATCTGCCGGAGCTCAATGAGATCACGAGGGCTAAAAGGTTTCCGAGCAGCAGCTCTGAGTGTTTCCAAGCAGCAAGGAAGCTAACATGCTTACATACTATCCAGACTTCTTAAATAACTCAAACAGCTCAGATAGAAAGCATCTCTTAAAAACAACACATCTGAGATTATTAATTGGATTACAATTTGGACTTTGACTAGGTCATTCCAAACTAATGAGCAAAACCGTTGCATTTGTAGGTTCAGATATTGTTTTTTAACACTACTCTGTTTACAAATTAGTTAATTTCTGCAAACTGGATTATAGTTATGTGTAACAGAGTAAAGGGAGCTCAATACAAGGCGTACACCACATTTTGTCTGAATTTTACACACAAAAAAATCACGAAATATGCGCCACTTTTTCCTTTGGTCTATTGTGTAAACTAACATTAAATACATTCATGTTTGTGGCTCTTACAAGTTACAAAGGAAGACACTGTAGCTATCTACCACAAACACCCAGCCTGCGCTTCAGGAAAATGGGATCTTGCCTTCCAGAAAGTGACTTGAAATTAAAGTCTGGCTATAGCGCCATGTCACAAAGTAACGGGCAGCGTTTTGGGTCTTGTTATTAGACGTGACACAGAACAACTTGAACGTACAGGGAGTAATTTGATCAACCGTTCTTCCGCCTCTTCTCTGTTTGGTTTCCCGCTGCAGGGGCCTCCTCCCAGGCCCCGGCAGACGACCTGATCACGCTGCTCCTGCCACTGCCCTTAAAACTGCTGAAGACGTCAGAAGCTGAATTAAGTGGGTCAGAACGGCTCAACTCTGCCGGCAAACAGCAGCAGCTTTTCATCTTTTCCCCTCGTTTCTCACACAGGCCTCTCTACCCCCTCACAAGCTGGTTGGACTCTAAAGTGATGTCAGAGATGGATGCTGGTATCCACTGTAACCCTGATGATGGCAGCTTAGGGTAATGATGGTTATGCAGATTTGGGATTTCTGATGCAGGACTGTATCCATTTTACCTTCAGAAAAATGGAACGGTAACTGTAAATATTGCGAATAAAATTGTGATTTTTGGGCCTGCAGAGGCCTAAGCTGTCCCAACAGAGCGTTTTCTGTCAACCAATCACCGCATTTCATCTATGTAATGGTAAAATATTGTTGTTTTTTTTTAATGGACGTGTCTCGTTGTGCCTGCAGAGGCCAACTGCAGCACGGTGTTTTCTTCCATACCAACAAGGTGCAGATGCCGAGACATTAGAATGCACGGAACAGCTTTGGTCTCAATGTCCCGAAACGAAAACAAACCGAGTGTATGACAGCCAGAGCGCTGCATCGTTCCCACCCTTTGTGTGAAATATGAAATGTTTTTTGTACGTACACTCACCCCAGCTGTCTCTCTCGGGACGGTGTTTCACCATGATGCGGTCCTGTTATCCCCCGGCTCGAAGCGTAAATCAGCGACCCTAGTCGGTAGTCATGAGCGTCCAGAGCAGGGAGGATGATGCCCTTATCTCCAGCACAACGACGTTCCTGTTGCAGGAGGATGATGGTGCTTTTATTCACCGCGTGATACGCTCATCTCGTCGCCAGAGGGCGCTGCTGTCTGTTGTCCCAGCGTTGAGCGGAGAATGGGGTCTAATTAAAAATAGATAGAACTGTACATAAAGTGTGCATTATGTGAAAATGTCTTAGTTATTAAAAAAATTATCGAATATGAGCTTTGCAGTGGTGAACGGTTATTTTTTACAAAACTGCCCTGCAGTTTATAGTTTTGTCGGTAGGTGGCGACATTGCCCAAATGTTGGAACCTATGCTGCCTTCAGAGACATTACGGAGTTTTTTTATGTGATAGGAAAAGGGAAAGGTCCTTATTTCGTCATTTAATCCCTTTGAGGTTTTCTTCGTTTCTGGCCCATGTTCTTTTGAACTTTCCTTGAGAACATTTCAGACTAGCTCTGGCAAACAACAATTTAAAGTAAAATAAAATAGTTTCTTCCATCAGGAGGTGGATTTCACAGTCATTTCAGTTTCATCAAAAATAAGCTGTTATATTAACAGACCTATAATAAATAGCGTGCAACAAAAAGCCGTGAAAAAATGTTAACTAGATGTGAGCTTTGACAATTATTATGACTATCAACTTACTAAATGTTTTTCACATGGATTTTAATTGTGACATTTTTGTCCTTGCATAACAAACTGGCGTGCATAGTTACAAAAACCTCGAGTCTATTAGTTCAAAATGAAAGTGGTGATGGACGAAATTAAACAAATTGACTGTAAATTAAACAAAAAATGAGTATGTCTTAATACAAAAAAATGTATTTATTATTTAACTAAAATTGAAGTCCATGTTATTGTGGCGACAGCCTTTTATATAAATTATATAATCATTGTGGTGTTTTGTATGAGTAATCAGCATTATCACATTTCAGGTGATAATGCGAAAATTGCAAGTTTTATATGTGGATAAGGAGATACGTTGTTTAAAATAATCACCAGTCTAATTTTTCTTGCTTCCCTGAACGCACCGTAAGACACAGACCATCGACAGCACAGATTATCAGGACACTGTTGCTTTAGAAGAGAGCGTTTTCTCTAACTAAATTCTTAAAACAGTTCAGTTATTAGCGCCGTGGGACGATGGAGTTCAACACATAATGTCGGAGCTTTTTTAAAGCTGCCAGCGGAGGGAAATGACATGTCAGCGGGGAAACTTGGGGCTGAGATTTCTGTGGGGATTGAAGTATAAACTGTGACGCCTGTTCTGCTCTGAAAGAGACGGACTGAGCTGCGGCCAACTGAAGTTTACTACTGTTTCCTCGATAACAAAGGAGCAACATTTTTACTTTCTGAAGCCTTTATTCGACGCCACAACAATAGTTAAAGACTCTGAGGAAATTAAAAATGCAAGACATTTGGTGTGTTTGCGTTGAAAAAGGTAAGCCCAGTTTGAAGTTAAAAGCAGGCGGAGAGCTAAGCTTGTGTGTTAGCTAGCATTAGCCTATGTGCCCCGTCGCTAAGCCCTTGGCTGGCTGTGGCTATTTGCTGGAATGTCCACAATTTTCCTGGTAAAAGTATCGCAAAGTAATGCTTGTAGAGTGAGGCTGTTATAAAACAAACTCCTTTGAGCTAGAATTGATTACTCAACTGGTCTTTTATGCTTAAACTCCTGCGACGCTAACAAAGAGAAATGTCACGCGTGTTTTATATAACACTTGTTCTCTTTAAAGGAGAACCCGTAGTGGGATTAAAACTTTAATTTAGCCCTCTTAACACTTTCCCAAACTTTGTCTCTGCGTCAGGACATGCAGCTCAGTGAGGCGCCGTCTGAATAGCATTGGTCGGGACTGTCCTCCCAACCACCCACACCACGTTTAATCAAGCCAACTAAATGTAAAGGATCCCTCGGTTTCAAGCCACCATGGATATCTATCCCCGGCCGAGCGGCGAAATTCAGAGGAGGAACCCGCAACATGACTTTGAGCTCATTCAGAGGGTGGGAAGCGGGACGTATGGAGACGTGTATAAGGTAGGCTCGATTTTCTGGTTCCCACAGTCTGTGTCACAGGAGCTGGAGATGGTGTGGTTTACCTAGTTCGTGACTAATCAGCCCATATAAACTGTGTGCTGTTTGTTTTTGTGAGCCATTATTAACATGTGACAACCACATTTGGCTTTAGTGTTTGACTGAAGCCCAACATCCGTGTTTGTCCTGCAAAAGATACTTATCGCTTCATTAAAATTGTGTAATTTTGGCTGCATATAGTAGTTTCCAGTATTATTCTTTTTTTTTCATCAGCAGTTAGCTGCTGAGCTAGTCAGCTGTTTGCTCAGGTAGAGCCTGCAGTCATTGACTTTGACAGATATGTTGTTTGCTGCTTGCCACTTTAAAACAGTGTTACAGGAAGTGCCACGTTTAGTTTCCACATGAGTTTAAGATGAGAACCTTTTCCAAAAAAAACCCAAAAGCTTAATTCTCTTAAAAAAATTGTAGCCACTTCTGCCAGCTGACTGACAGTGCTCAGAAACAGGTAGAGGAGGGGAAGAAGTACCTGACTCTGTGCTTCAGTGGGAGGACTTTATGGACACTCCACACTTTCTGGGTCATCATTTAAGGACTGCAGTTGGTAGCAAAAATGGTGAAATAATTTATGTTTTTTTTTTAAAGCATTGTATATTATTCCTTAAACTGGTCATTGCATTTTATTAGTCGTTATTACTAAGTGCCAAAAGGTTCTTTTTTTTAATCTCTGCATAATTCATTTTTAAACCAAAAGCCTGACACAATATTGCATGTAGGTATTTACTAAGTAAAGAATTGGTGTTCGGCTAAGGTTTAGCTCTGCAGGAACATAATGTCACCATAACCTCTGACGTTTATGTTACATATAGGCTGCCAAGAAGATCTGATGGAAATTTAAAAGGCAAACAATGACACTAACCAAACCAAAGTAGTCCACAGTTGTTGTTTTTTTATTTATTTCTGAAACCGTGACAGCGACACATGTTTGCAAACCATCAGTGCGACATTAAAAGTCTGACTGAGCTCACGTTTTCTTACGAGTTTATTGGTTACTTTATACGACGTGTTTTGTGCTAGTGGGCTGCGCGAAAACCTTTTTCCACACATCAGTTAATCGTACATTATAAAAACCAGCTGCGGTGTTGTAGCATAAAGTGCGGAAACGTTTTCTTTATCTTCTGGACTTGTTTCAGCCTCACTGTTTTAACGGATCAGGAATTGTCCATTAAAAATGATAACAGAAAATGGCGCATCAGATCCCTCCTCCCTCCCCCCCCACAGTTATTTCCTTGAGTTTTATTTTCCTGGGCTGCCCCTTTCTTATTTAACCAGCTACAAACTCGCTGACCATCTGATCCAGAGGTGAAAGTACAGGCCGCCTGTCGTGGCCTCTCTCCACACAAAGCTCCTCTGGGCAGCTCCCTGCCCGCCGCCGCCCCCAGACAGGCCACTGGTGGAATGTAGCGCCTGGTATTCACACTGAGCTCCCAGGCGGGTCGGCTGCAGCCGGCTGAAATATGATCCAGCCCCTGTCTAAACACGCGCTTTACTAAAGGGTGTGTTCAGAGCTAAAATGACAGCGGAAACACCTCAAATAGGAAAAATGTCCCTGTTTAGGCTGCCTTGCACAGATTTGTTTTAGGAAGCAGCTTTCCCAACCTTTGGATAGTTACTACAGACTTTTAAAGATGGCTGAGATGCTCCGCAGCAATAAGAAACACAATAGAAAATAAATAGGTTTTGTTCAGCCTGTAATGCTGTCGACGTGTCTTAAATGTTGGAGCAGGGACATGTTGACATTTATGCTTATTTACCTCTTTTTTTAAAGATATACTTAATTTGTTTCGACAATAGAACATGTTTTTTTTCTCTCCTTACAGTACAGGGTTTCCTTCACATGTAGTTGATGGTGGCACACTTCTATGGCAAAATAAAAGCTGCCACATCTTCAAAATGAAGATTTGTTTTTTAAAAAATATGTTAAAACTATGTAAAGCATATGATGCATTCAAACCATAAGCAGAGTTTGAAATTAACCTAAATAAGTATCATAAAAAAATTTACATTGAAAAAACAATACTAGGCAGCCAGATGGCTCCTGGCTACTGTGTGCTGCGCTGCTGTCAGGACTGAAGTAAAACCAAACAACCATCTGAAGCAGAGGCTAAAAACATTACCTAAGGAAGATTGAGCTGAATCCATTTTTTGTTCAAGGCTGTAAAAACAACCCTACTGTTGCTTTTGAATGACAGTAACATAGTTAATTAATATAGTTACAGCCTTCCTGCGTAATGTTTCAGATACAAAGGTTCCCTGGTATGTAATCAGCAGCGTTGTGTCAAGCTTTGTGTTAAATATACTCTGTTTCACTGAAAACAACATCTGTGAGAGAACAGGGTCATAAATAAGCACGTTCAACTGAGAGGCGCAATATTTCACCTGCTCCACGGATCAGTGTGAGCCGAGCAGTCAAGGTGTGCCTCAGACGTCCACACAGTTCCTTTATTTTGTAATCCTTTCCAAATAAAAGTGGAGTGAAAACAGGTGCAGGATGTCTGTCGTTTTTTTATTCCATGGATGTGCCGAACTGCCTGGCTGGAAAACTCACCCTTTCTTCATCAGAGCTGTGCATTCTCACAAGCGTACATGTCCCATCATGTACAGTCAGTTTACTTATTAATGATACACGTGTCAGGAAGCCTTGGTCTTGCATACTCAATGCAGAGATGAGATGACAGGACTTCTGCAGCATACATTCAGAGGTTTGTATTTATTTTCACAACGTGTAGGAGATTCCAGCAGGAAAGTAGAGGGAGAATCATCCAAAACCTGAGATAACTTCATTTTATCCTGTCTCAGGACAACATGATTGAAAAACCTAAGTTTTATTGTCCCTCTTTGTTGTATTTTCCAATTTTTTGATTCCTAATTAAATTGGTAGAATTCCCTGCAGGTGATCAGAGCTTCACAGATGTTACCAACGTATCACTCCTTTTTCTTGATGGGTAAAATGAGACTTGACTTCCTCTCAGAGATTGTTGAAATTTTGTGCATAACAGAATCTGAGCCACAATGCAGTTTCATGTGAGGTTTGCATTATTGCAGCTGCTGCTGTTATTCTAACTAATTTCTCTTCTGCAGTTTGTGCATAATCATCTGGGTGGCTACATCTGGCTGTTTCTCCCATTATTAATGATTGGTTATGTCTATTGCTGTTAATAGGATCTCAGGATAGGGTGAATGTTGTGCCACATTCATTCAGTTTGCTGCTTGTTTGTTTAATATAGTCCCAGACTTATGGCATTTTGGAAGATTTTCCAATTTTCTATATTGTTTATTTTCCTTCTAATTTTCTCCATTGCACAGAAACATTTTGTGCAACTGCAGTAACTGTCCCTTTTAGACGTGTGGAAAATTTTGTTTCATGTTGCACCAACAGCATGTTCTCATAACATTAATATTTTTAATCATTAGCCCTTAGTTAACAGTTTAGATCTTCACCATTTATGATTAGCTAAATGTTTTAAATGGTTATCTGATTTTTTTTTTGTTTTTTGCTGGCAGACTGCTGTATTGCCTAGAAGTTTTTTCTACAATAAAGCGCCAGCTAAAATCTACAAAATAAGTTTGTATTTCCTAGAAAGTAACAATTGACTGTATTTTTTTTTCTTCCTAATTTTGACTTTTCCACAGTCATATGATGGTTCGGCAGTCCTTTACAACTGAAAAGTTGTTGCTGCAACTTTTCAGTTACTTTGGTTTTGTTACTATTTGCAAGAAACATCAGCACTGTAGTTAAAAACAACAAAAATATAATAAGAACATTTTTGGCCCGTTTTTTTTTACATGTAACTTTGGTATTGAAAATAAAAGGAAGCTATTGGCGTTGAAACAAATTCCTAATTGTAAATACAATAATGTTAATTCTAAATTTGTCAAGAATTGGATGTGAAATAAGGAACCGAGTCTCAAAAGACTCAAAAGTTCACTGATGAATATAAACGTAAAAAGAAAAAGTAAATTTTTTTCAGAAAAGCTTTATTAAAGTCATAGCAAGGTGAATAAAATAAAGTATTTAACAAATGAGTTGCAGTTACTCTAATATCTTGTTGCCCACAGAGAAGCCAATGAAACTATTTTCTTTTCAAGTGTGACACAAATATTAGTTTTGTCTCATCAGACGTCTGTTGCACATCGTTGTCCTCCTCGTTCCATCAGTCAGAAGACATTACAGGTTTCTTCTAAATGTGTCCCGTCAGCTGCATCTCTTACATGAACAACAATTTCAGAACTTCTCCTTTCCTGCTTCAGCTTTTTTTCAAGTCGGTTGCTTCAACTTTAGGAAGTGTAAAATGAGACACAAAACAGAACTGTCGAAAGGTTCCAGGGTAGGTGAAAAAAATTGTTTCATAGCTGTGCAGACAGCGCAATGCATGACAATCAGAAGGTTGTCCTCATTTTGTTAATATATTCATTTTTTGTTGCATTTCAGAGTGTACTGTACTACCAATCTATTTCCTTTGTTTAAATCTGGTAGCTGAACAACAGTGATGAACGTTATCCACATAGGATGGGCTTGTTTTATTTTTACGGTTGATTTAGCTTCACTCCATCACTTCTCCTCATGGATTAGGGAGCCTCTCATCTTGACCTGGATTCACAAGACCCTCATCCTGCTTTGACACAGAAATTTCTCGAGGGATGAGTAATTGTTGGGATGAGCGGTGGACCACCGCAATGAATTCAGACGTCAAATGTAAAAAAAAAAAAGTCACACTTTGAACATTGTAATTTACATGTTCAAAGTAAACTACTTTGATAGTAATCCTGAGCAGGATTACTATTGCAACAACACATTATCAGTAGGGTAAAACTAACCTGATAATGTGTTCCCTTTTAGTGGGTGAACAATCCAACCCATCCATCCATCCATCCATCCATTTTCTTACACCCTTTATCCCTTAATGGGGTCAGGAGTTGCTGGTGCCTATCTCCAGCTGGCGTTCCGGGCGAGAGGCAGGGTACGTCCTGGACAGGTCGCCAGTCTGTCGCAGAACAATCCAACCCTTAGTGAATTTTGCTTCACAATGAAGGGAAGAGCTGACATCGAAGGATCAAAAAGCGTCATGGCTATGAACGCTTGGCCGCCACAAGACAGTAACTTTTCTGACACCTCCTGAAAAGTTGGTGTCAGAAAAGACTGAATTATAAATCCATTAAAACGTACCACAAACTTGACTTAAGCTAAGCTCATTTGAGATATTTGAAGGTTTAAGGCTGACTTTGTTGAATAGCAATGCTTTTTGCAAGTTATGCTTTTTTTTATTATTATTCAAATAAACTAGGAATCTCCCGATATAGTCTTCCAGCATTTCTATCTCGTGGACACACCCATTGGTTAGTAATAAATGGCTCAGTGTTTCTCACATCTATTGTTCACCGTTCTTTCGTTGATACCACTTGATCAACCCTTTTCTAATATTCTACGCTACAAAGTAAGTAATGAATGTATGCATGTATGATTCATGCTGATATTGTATTTGAACAGTATCGGTATTGGCCATTTCTCAAAGCTGCAATAATCGGTATCGGAAGTGGAAAATCAGGACATGCCTGAAATAAATTGTAGAGGCATGTCTTGTGGGATCCAATCTGTTTTATTTATAAATCACCTTAAAAAACAAAACAAAATCAATAGGTTTACCAAAAGTCCTATACAATTTGGACAGATAAAACCAAGACGATAATGGTATTAAGAACAAAACGTTAAAAGCAGAATAAGATGTACTCTAGATGATAGAATTTTAAAGACAACAAGCCAACTTGCATTGTTTTAAAAGCCACTGAAGACAAAGTGCGTTTTTAAGAAACACTTAGGGTGTTTCCATTCCTGATAATCTGGTAGACGGTTTGATTGGGGACCAAAATTGCAGAATTTGTTACAGTCCCAGTTGGTGCCATTCTTTCACAATGCTCTGTGTCAAAATGATCCAAGCTAATTGAAAAACCCATTCCCCATCACCTAGCTTGTAGAGGCACTGCTCCAAAAATTTAAACAAAAATGGAGTGGCGTCAGGTTTTAGAGGTTGTAGGATTTCTCTCGTCATTGGTAACAGACCACTGGCCTTTTCTCTCTCCAGCATTTAGACTCTTGCATTTGTTTTGGTTCTCTTAACCCAGAATGCCCTGTACTATATAGTCAGCTTCCTGCTTTTGGAGCGGTCTCCGGTCTGGTTTCATTCACACATGCATTCGGACCAGACATTTTAGAAAAACAAACTAGAGTTTCAATAAAGCTTATTAAACAGGACTTTAAGGCCTGCACTCTTAAAAACGTATGAAGGAGCAGGACCATTAAGGCATTTAAAGGCCAAAAGAAGGATTTTAAAATAAATTCTTTGTTGCACTGACAGCCAATGAAGGGATGACGGAACAGAAGAGTTGCGTTGGTGTTTGTGGTTAAAAGTGTTTTGAACAAAGTGATCCCAGCATACAGCAAATTGCAGTAATCTAGTTGAGTTGTGAGAAGAGAGCTAGGATTTTTATCTCCAAAACGTGTTTTGACAAGATGGGTTTTAGCTTAGCAACCCGATGCAACCAGAAGAAACTTTTCTGCAAAACTCTTGTGGTTATAGTGGTGTTGAGTGAGGCTGAGGTTTTAGTGTGCAGAAGATTTTTATCACTTTGCCCAGAAGTAAACATCTCACCAAAATGACATTTTATTTTAATGGTCATTACGTTTTATTGGTTTTATTTGCTCGGTGAGTTATCTAAAAAGGGAAAAAAGAAATGTTGAAACCTTTCTAAACATCCTTCAACTTTAGTAAATTCCTTTCATTGCATTCTACTTCTCTACTTTGGAGCTTAAGCAGCGATTTCTGAATTGATTAATCTGCTGCTCAAAGCAAACATTTGGTCCATAATCCTCCTTTCATCTGATCCTGTTGGGGGTCACTACGATGTATCATCTGTCAGCATTTGCTCTATAATGTCGTGTAATGGTGGAAAAAAATTCACATCCAAACGAGTCTCGAATCCAACATGTATCATTAAAACAACTCTGATAAACTGAATCAGTATATACATTTTGTAACTTCATCATCATATGACTCAACTCTAAAGCACCAATTTCTACAAAGAGCCTGGGTTTTTTTCCCCCTCTTGTTGATTTGTTCCTGACTTTGGTTGTTTGTCTTTCAGGCTCGAAATATTCAAACAGGAGAGCTTGCTGCTGTGAAGATCATAAAGTTGGAACCAGGTAGGAGTTGATCGTTATCTTTTTATGTCTGTTTTTAGTCTGGTTTTTTCACACTGAACCGTTAAATTATTGGTTGTGCTCATTCTAAAGGTCTGAATGTGTGTTTTTTTTTCAACAATTTGAATTGAATCCTAGGGATGTCTTAAAAGAGTTTATAGGGTGTTACAGCTTTTAAAGTTATCCCCGACTCTTGTTCTCTTAAGAAAGGGAAGGTTTGTCCTATAATCACAATTATTTTTGTTTTGGTTTATTGTGTGTGTCTGATGGGGTACAGGAAAACATTTTTGACCGTGCCCAGCTCGGGGTCTGTGCCAGTAATGACCCAGTGACAGAGTTAGTGTGATCCAGATTAAAGGGATTACAAAGAAGAGCTTTGCACCATAGACGTGCAGACAAAACCGTGCTGATTACCGGCCAGGAAAGGAAGAGATTCACTTCTCTGTTTTTGGTTTCATTCATCTCGACCCGGTTGGTTCCCCTGTGGGATGATTAATGTGCTTTGTTTAAATTACACACTTGTTTTGTTTCCTCTAATGCCCAGTTGGATTAAATTATTATGGTTTGTCTCTTTCTTGATAAGATGGAAATAAATAGTAATTTGACCTAAAATAATAACATTCTTTCGAAATGTGTTTTTTGAGATCAAGGATCCCCATAAGTTATTGAATTTTATGGCTTTCTAAAAAAAAATTTTGCATTACTTTGCAAGACAGTGACTTTTTACACTTAAATAGCCTGCCAATATATTAGCCTCATCAAGTCTGAGCAGGAGGCCCAGCAGGCTTAACCCAAATTTCCTTGAATCAGAATCTTCATAGTGTCCAGTCAACCTTTTCTTTTTGGTTTATTTCCCTCCACCACTTAGTCTCTTTTTAGTTTGCCTTTTCTGAAACTCAGCAGTGTCCTTCTCTTTGGCGAGCTGCAAACTTTCCAGAAGGAGAACCTGCTTCATGATGTGCTGATCCACAAAGCAGAAGAATACAGATATTATATTTCATCTGTGTGTGAATCTCACACACAAGTCAGTGTTGCTGTAGCTTCTCATTGTTCTTGTTTATCCTTTCCCCCTTTGTGTTTTATTGCTCACAGCTGTTTTAGGCTTTAGCCTGTGCTGCTTCCTTTCCGTCCGTCAATCAGCAGTTCCACGACATGTTCTTGTTTTGATTCAGTTGCATTTTGTGATTTAGTGATCTTGTTTATATCTTTGAATCACCGTAACTGAGGCCACTGCTGAACACACAGTGTTGCTGGAGAGAAAATAGTACCGTTACACAGCAGAAGAAACATTTGCCAAGTCTACTGCATTAAAAACATAACACATTGAGTTCAGTTCAAAACAATACTGTTGTTGTTGGATGCCTCATTCCTGGATTACCTCCCAACTTTGTTTCCCTTTGTCTTGATTCTTGCAAAGAAAAAAGGAATAATTGCTGTTAAGTGGTATAATAAGGCACAATTAACTTAGTAAACAACTGCCATTCATTGATTAATTTGTTGTCTTTTTTTAACTTAAAGGTTTTAGACTACCTGTGTATTTCTGTAGGAGAAAGAGACCTTTTTTATGTACAGCTTTTTTGTACGAGTCATTTCTCTGTGTCAGAGGTAAACCGCTTTGGGTGGATCGTGCAATCCGACAGGTTAGACGAGAAGTTATAGTGCTGGCATGAAGTACACAGTGTTGAGGCCCCCGGGGCTGCAGAGCGCTGGGGTTCATCTAACTGATCGTTGAACAAAGTGACAACCAAAATGGCTTCAATGTTAGTTGTTTTTCTTTGTTTTTGCTAACCTGACGCACCAGGTCTTGCACTTGTTGGCTTTTATCTAACGACGTGACTGCTTAAGGTTCTGTTTAACGGGTTTAAACATGCGGTGACTTAGTTTTCCCATTTCTACCCAACATATTTCTCATTAAGACCTCTAAATCTAGAAATAAGCGTTCTTTATTAAACTTAACATCTAGAGACTTGTACACAATGAATAGAAATTTGATACGAAGAGTAAGAATTTGTGTATTCAGAATAGAGAGGAAGTGGCTACATACTCAGGCCTAGCCTCATCAAGAAGAGAGGTCTGTGGGGTGACAAGTTACTTTTTTTCTCTTTTAGGTCAAGCTTAGTCACGTCATTGCAATTAAATTTGCTTAAACATTTGTCACTCTTTGCTCTCTATCATTAAACGCATCTGAACGGTTCCAGTAGTTCCTCCTTCTGTTTGTACACACTCTACACATGCATTGTTTTTCTTTAATTCTGCAACTTCAGTTCAAGGCCTGCTGATGTTTATTGCTGGAAGATTTGGCTCTTCTAAGCATTTCTTCAGACATGAATGTAAGCAGGTTAACGTCCAGCGGATAACTAATATTTATAACACTTCAACCTTTTCCACTTAAAACAACCATAAACTCCAATGTGCTTCATTTGAAATTTAGTGATGATATAATGAGTTTATGGGGTAGGAGTTTGTACATTTCTTACTTGTTCCTACTCCTTTTCAAGCACGTTAAGATTATTGTGGTACAAAATGCTGCTATTATGTTCGAAATAAATAAATAAATGAATGTGACCAAATTCAACTTTACGGCCAAGATCAGATTGATCGTTTCAGGCCTATATGTGACGAGGTTGAGTTATTTTTCAAAGAAGTATATTCAGTAATGTGCAAAGTTGGTAGAGATCTGAAAAACTTTCAGCTTTAATTGCTGCAAAATGGTTCTGTGGAATATTAAATTATGGATGCTGAGTACAAATGTATGAAACACTTTATTTTTAAAAAATTGTAGTAAAAAAAACCTGTTCTAGATCATGACCTGCATAGTTCATACTGTAGAACTCTGCACAGCTGCACTATACTGATTAGACCAGAAGTTCCCAAACTGTGGGTCGCGCCCCCTGGGGGGGCGCCATGCCATTGCAGGGGGGGCACGGGAAGCTGCCTGGATGAAAAAAAAAAAACAAAACATGGACGCTGTATGCGCTGGGTTTTTACCTTAGAATGGCCAACTCTCTGTTATTCCTCTGTCAATTTGATACAGTAGAGGCTTCCACACTCCCCATATCTTTGTCCTCTGTCACTTTTGTCAGCAGTTAAAACTGTTTCATCCGTTGTTAACACATGGTGACCTGTTTTTCCGAACCGCCTTTTAACAACATGACGCTCGCGCTGGGTTTACACACCTGTGCAGCACGAAGGACACCTGCTGCTGCTGTGCACAGCTGCGCAGGTCAGTGTTAGAACAGTGTCTCCAACCTTTTTATTACCGCGAAAGTTTTGAGAAAACAACCTGTTGAATGTGACAGGTGGCCAATCAGAAAGCGCCGTGATGTCAGAACAGAGGGGAATCCCAAACAGCTGGCATATCGCAACTTAGTTCGGTGGATATCGGAGATATGTGGAAATGTTTATTATAAAGGTCATTATGTTTATTATGTTTATTCAGTTAAAAATGTTAACTATGAAAAAACATTCACCTCCAAATCATAGTGCAGCATATAGAGCGGCTGCTCTGGTTGCTATGGTAACGTTTACATATCCCTTCAAAATACGATACAGATGCGCCACAAAAATGAACATTTTACTTTCGTGAAAACTTTAACTCACGATAATGACTAACGGAGCCCTAAGCTTGTTTCTCCGCAACCAGACTGTTCCATCTGGGAGTGATGGGAGACAATGACACCTGAAGTGTTGCTTATATCCACAGCCTGCTTGGTCTCTACGTGGCGAAGCAGTTTGAAGCTTCATTGCCTCATTAGCAGCCGGTCGCCGCATGTTACGCAGAGCAGCTTGTAATGTGGGACTCACCTACCGTTCCGGGATAAATCCATTCTCCTGTCTCTTCTCTGGGCCTTTTGCCCTTTGAAAAGAAACTTTCCAAAGACATCTGATCTGTTTCTTACTCATTTTGCTGCTTGTGGCTCAATGTTGGCGTGCAAGTAACTGAGAGAATCCAGATAAAGGATTTTCAAAATAAAAGATCCTCCAGACTTAAATAATACATAAAACGGAAATATTTAATTATTGTGTGGCCAGGTACCAAATGGTCCATGGCCCGGGGGTTGGGGACCACTGTGTTAGAATCATGGCAGCAAACCAGCAAAACACAAGAACTTTACACAGTTTTTTCCCCAAAACTATCAGACTGAGTTGAGTGAAGCTGTTGGATGCAGGTAATGTAGCTAAAAGATGACTAGCTAAAAACAATACAGCACCTTAAGCTTAACAAGTAGCCTGTAGGCTACCAATGTTGTTGTCTATGTTCAGCTACTTACATTCATTTTGCTCCCAAAAAAGTCGCCCCCTCCTTCCCTCCCCCCCCCCTCCCCCAGGGGCAGGGACAGGGGGGGCCAGGAAAATGCTTGGAAACCACTGGGGGGGTGCAGGAAAAAAAGTTTGGGAACCACTGGATTAGACTGAGTTTTGGTGTATTTTCTGAGTCTATGTGAGGAGCAATGTTTACATCCTGAAAACAGAATTCTCATATTTGGTTTGGGAAATTCTGCACATTCTGTTTGCAGATATTCTGCCTTTAACTCGTCGTTGAATGGAAATAATGTTTTTCTGCAGTGCCTCATAGCCGGATACTTCTTAACCTCCTGTTAATACATTCCAGGTTGTGAGTGCACAGCTGGGAACAACTTGGCTTAAATGTTTCTTTTCTTCACTTCCTATTGGTCGTGTGCGTTGCAGTGCAGTCAAGTCGAAAGTTGCCCTGGAAATTGGCCTTTACTTCGAGCTTTATATGATGGTTCCCATGTTGTACTCATCTGCTCTGTAGTTTTTAACATCATTGATGAAGAGCTGGTTTGTTATTTCTTTTAAGTAAATTGAGTCTTTTTGAAGACTGAAGCTTGCATATATGGCACTATTTTTTTTAATCCTAACCTCATTAAGATGTTTTCAACATGTCGTCTTTTTAAGTTTTGTGAAAAACCACAAACCAAATCAGTTGATTTATGTCTGTTGCAATAAGAAATCAATTAAGTCAAAACTATTTGTATAATACATTTCAAGAAGAAGGTAGTTCAAAGTGCTTTACATCATAAAAACATCATACAGCCATTAGTTATGAAATGAGCTATTGCATTTTGTCAAATGCCATCATCTAGTAAATACACATCAACACACAGATGAGTTTCTCAAATGATGCTTCATTAGTCCTTTAATCCTGGAAATGTTCTTCAGGTGACGGAAGGCCAACTTTGTAACCATTTTTATGTGGCTGTGAATGTTCAAGTCAGAGTCCATCAATTGGGCCTGATCTCTAGTTTCTAGCTGTAATAGCTGAATCTGTGACTCTAGATTGTTTCTTTTTATTTCCAAAAATAATAACTCTGTTTCTGTTCAGCTGGCGAAAGTTTTGGCACATCCACATATTTATCTGTTCTAATAATCTATTTAGTACTTGGATGGATTTGAAATAACCTGGTGGTATCATAATGTAGAGCGTAGTTATGGCAACTAATCTCATTTCTTGTTATAACCTGAACTGGTGGGAGCACATGAATATCTAAATAGGAGGGCTCCCAGGATTGAACCTTGGGGGACTTCTGTCCGCTTCACTGAGAAATTACTTGTCGGCACAAAAAAGTCCCTGTTCTTTACGTAAGATTGAAACCAGTTGAGAACTGGACTGGAGAGTCCAACTCAACTCTCCAGTCGTTTTAGTAATATGTTGTGGTCAAACAGCGTCAGAAGCTGCACTGAGGTCCAACAAAACCAGCACTTCTTCCACAGTCTGTGTTTATATGGATGTCATTGAACACTTTGATAAGGGCAACCTGAGTACTGTGGTCGGCCCGGAAACCAGGCTGAAAGATGTTAAAGCTGCTGCTGGTCATTGTTAAAAAGCTATTTATTTTGGGGGTGCTGTGGTGGCACAGGGGCAAAGCACAACCCACGTATCGAGGCCTTGGTCCTTGTGCCTGTGGTCGCAGGCTCGATTCCCGGCCTGGTGACATTCACCGCATGTCCTCCCCCTCTCTCATTACCCTCTTTCCTGTCGAACTACCTTCAAATAAAGGCTACTAGAGCCAACAGAACGTTACAAAAAAGCTATTTATCTTTTAAAAGCTATTTTAAATAACTTCTGATTAATTGAAGGTTTATTGCATGATAAATTAAAGTGGCCTCAGTCATTTCCATTATTTTATTTATTTATTTATTTTGCACAATTTTGTTTAGAGATTTTATAATCCATTTTAATTATGGTTTCGGTTGTGTGTAATTTTATTTTAGTTTTATTTGTTGTTTTTGGGCATTTTATTTCAGGTGTTTAAAATATATGCCAGTTCCAGTGTGAAGTTTTCTGTGTAAAATTAAAGTTTATTGGTGTTTGAGAGGGTGAACTTGCATTGTTGTGCCAATTTCAATATATTACTTAAATGATCTCAAAACAACAAAGTTATTATTTATAGCAATAAGTATGGGGACAATTTAGCATCTAGCTAAATTTATTATCATGACGGGCCCAATTTATATATTTATTGAATTGTTTTTGTCCATTACAATTGCTTGTTTTGTTTTTTGCCCTTTGACGTCTAAATACATAAAGGGCAGTATAAATAATTTTGTTATTATAATGTACATGCAGTCCAATTATTTCTCAGTTTTAAGTAAAATGAAATAATTTTTTCTTTATGCCTCTTTGTTTTCAGGAGATGACTTTTCCATCATTCAGCAGGAAATCTTCATGGTGAAGGAATGCAAGCACCACAACATTGTGGCCTACTTTGGGAGCTACCTCTGGTAAGAGCCAGCTTGAAATAACCCTGCTTTTGTTTTCTTTTTTGACTTTTAATCCAGACGTTTCTGCTCTCTCCCAGCCAGTCAGTCCACGGTCAAACATTTACAAAACGTAGACGCCATCGTTTATTTTTTTAACCAATCGCCACACGAATGTCACACGTTGTTGTGTATTTAATTACTTCATCACACCAAAGCGTGAAACTACGACTCAAGGGTTTCAGGCTAATTTCAGTGCCTGGGTGCCGCTTTTATGTTTTACAGGGGTTCAGGTTTTTTTGAGGCTTTTTTATCTTTTGAGGAAGTAGACTTGGTCCGCCCAAAACTGCCTCAGAGTTCCAGCAGGTTTAACTGGATTTGAAGTCTCTGAACTGTTTTTTTATTTGGCTGTTAGCTCAAGCGCACAGGTTGCAGCGCAGCAGGTATGTCTTGTGTAGTCTTGCCGCACAGAGCTCAGCTGGGTACAGTGGAACAATAATGACCAGCCCCACCATGCATTAATTACAGGAACTACGGTTTTGTGTGGCAACATTGGAGGTTATGTTTAATGTAGTAACTCGACTTGTTTGCACACCAAGCAAAAACAAAAGGTGTGAAAAAGTAGCGAGCTAGAATGATGTCTTCTGATTCAACAATCATGCTGCTTTCTTAGTTATGTCCATCCCATAATTAGATCCTGGATGAAACATCTGATACCAGGTTAGACATCATCTTTACTTCGTAGCAGGTTTAAGAAAACAACTGTAAGAAAAGTTTAGAAAGAAACCGTCTGTTCCTGCTTTGGTCAATTTCCCAAAGCAAATTGACCAACTTTGCTTTGACAAATTTCTCATATTGAAAACGGCAAACTTCAATGTGTCTTTGGGGGAATTTTTTTTGTAATAAAACGGATAGTAGCTCATAACAGTGAAGGAGATGAGAACAAATGAACTGAAGGGAATGCATGCAAATGTGGCCTTTGTGATGAAGAAAAGCAGTATTGAAAGAATGTCATAGGATGTCCTATATGCAGGTTCCCACCAGTGATATGAGTCCAAATTAAATTATTTGGCAATTTGTAAAAAAAAAAATGTGGTAGTAGATTAGCAGTCATGACACGACATCTCCACGGTTGCAGCATCATACTGTGAGGATCCTATAGCTCTGCATGGCCAGAGCTTTGGATATGAATACATGTCAGCTTTGTTTTGTATTTTAACTGACCTACAAAATATATCCAAAGGTAGATGTTTGATCTTATTGATTATCTTATTTTATTTTATTGTCTCTTCAAGTCGAGAAAAACTTTGGATATGTATGGAGTACTGTGGTGGAGGATCCCTGCAGGACATTTATCATGGTGAGCTGATTCATTCTGTTTCTGAAAAGTCTTCTTTTTGAGCTCTACTGTTTGAACAAGAACTGAATGACCTCGTGTTTTTACAGTCACGGGGCCTCTGTCTGAGCTCCAGATTGCATATGTCTGCAGAGAAACCTTGCAGGTAAATATATTCCAAATTAGGAACGCAAGTTATATATTATTGTGTAGTCTTAATTTTTTTTTTTAAATTATTATTATTTCTTATCGATCAACTCATGATTACTCGACAAGGGGCATTTTGTTGAAAACCTGAGTTGTTTCTGGTATCACAAATACCAGAAATTTGGTGATGACCGTCTGACCGTCTTTCTGTAGCATAAAGGGTTACATTTTTTGTATATTGAATTAAAAAAACTCAAGCTATTAAGATGAAACTTCAGCAGTTTGTTGAGTGTTTATATTTCAAAACAGAACCGCATACATTTTAGTTTTCATCCCACACTGGGATCTGTTCGGACCGTTCTCTGTCCTGTTCTGGAATGGCCCTGCCATCTTTGTTTCTATATCAACTGGTTCCACTCAGTGGTATGAACGGCAGCCAAACTACAAGACTGTAAGAAGGTCTATGCAAACCTTATTGGTTGATTGATTCAAACTAATTTTAATCTCATAAGCTAATTATTATATTATTAATAATTAATATATTATATTATCATTATACTATTAATAATTAATTAATTATTATATTATATTTATTTTATATTATAATTAGATATTAGATATTAAACTAATTATTGATAATTAATTGGAAGTTGGTTGGTTATTTGTTTGCATTCCTAATCCAAATGCATTTCATTAATATAGCGGTGTGTTATTGTGTCTAGTCAACTTTTAGCTGAATATTATTTCTTTTACAGGGTTTGGGGTACCTGCACATAAAGGGCAAGATGCACCGTGATATCAAGGTATTATTACTTTCATCGTGTCGCCTTCTAATATTAAGGCAACACTTGTGTAAGTGGGTAAGATTTATAGATCCAGCAGCACTAGTGTAAATATCCGCAAATGCATTAGTTGTTTCAGAAGAAGTCCGGTCTCATGAAACTCTTTCACCCCCAATCCCCCACCGCAGCAGAGGTGCGAATTTAAAAGGATATGGGCGCTACAGCTGCAGTTTTAGGTTTCAGGTTGTGCTGGATTGTGTGTTGTGCATGCTCAAAACGCTGGAGCCTCACTCATATGTGTTATCAAAAAGGTCAGGGCTGGGCCTATTATCTTTTCTCAGCTCTATGCAGCAAGCGCTTCCTGTTTCCTCTACTCTGACCACAGGATGCTACCACGGAGTCTGTCAGTCACAGCCCACATAAACAATGCTAAAAGCTGCGATGGCGATGTAATTTTACTAGAAGTTGGACCCAGATATAGTTGTTGATTCAATCAGAGCAGCTGCTAGTGGCAGAGACTGGCCACCTTGTTATGAAACCCTTAACACCAAGCTTTAAAAACTTGTTTTTGGGATTCGTCAACAGGGCGCAAACATTCTCCTAACAGACAACGGAGATGTGAAGTTGGGTAAGAAACTCATCACCAAATTTGTGTTGCTTAGAGTTTAAAATCAGTTGTCGTTTCATGTGCATGACACAATCCGAAAAACTCCAAATTTTTGTTGCAGCTGACTTTGGAGTTGCTGCCAAAATAACAGCTACCATTGCGAAAAGGAAGTCCTTCATTGGTACACCTTATTGGTAAGTGTAGCTCCTGTGAGTGTGGCGATGCCAGCGGAGAGAGACGCTTCATCTCCAGACTCTACTTGGTTCAGGATGGCTCCTGAGGTTGCAGCGGTAGAGAAGAACGGCGGCTACAACCAACTGTGCGACATCTGGGCCGTTGGCATCACATCCATCGAGCTGGCGGAGCTGCAGCCTCCGATGTTTGATCTGCATCCGATGAGGTATGTCGTATCCGTAGCAGCCATCGGTCAAACCTTCCTCATGTGATTCTCGACTCGCTTCCTGCTTTTGTTTTTCCTCGAGGGTTTTATCACGTCTTGGTGACTTGTGCGGTTATCCTGTTAAAACAAAGTATGCTTAGGTTATGAATAGAACATGAAGTATGTCGTTTGACTAATTTTGGGACACCTTCCTTTTGACTCGTTGCTTTGTTTTGTCCAGGGCTTTGTTTTTGATGTCCAAGAGCAGTTTCCAGCCTCCTAAGCTAAAAGACAAAAACAAATGGTGAGTATCTGGGGAACAATGCATATTCTGTCAGTATGACTAACACTTAGGGTCATTTGTTTATTCAAGCATGGATCTTTGTCCTACAGGTCTGCTGCTTTCCATAATTTTATTAAAGTCTCTCTCACAAAGAGCCCAAAGAAGCGGCCCACTGCAGAGAAACTTCTACTGGTACGTCTTTGTTATTGGATGGATAAAAACAGTAAATATGCTTGTTTGACTGAGATTATTATAGTGGAAAAATATATTCCTATAAAGAGCTTGAACCCAATCAGAAGAGAGTTTTCACCGGTTCTGTTATTGCTGCAATATAACGTCATATCATGAAAAAGTACTTCTGTCTGGTTTTGTTTACCTTTTGGTCTTTTAGAGAACTAAATACTAGCTTTCCTTATTTTTTAGGTTTATGTTTATATTACCGTATTTTCCGCACTATAAGGCGCACCGGATTATAAGGCGCACCTTCAATGAATGGCCTATTTTAAAACTTT
>CAEGAF010102999.1:0-60072 GCA_903067075.1 Micropoecilia bifurca
AGCTACAGGACAGTCAGAGCTACAGGGCAGTCAGAGCTACAGGACAGTCAGAGCTACAGGACAGTCAGAGCTACAGGGCAGTCAGAGCTACAGGCAGTCAGAGCTACAGGACAGTCAGAGCTACAGGGCAGTCAGAGCTACAGGACAGTCAGAGCTACAGGACAGTCAGAGCTACAGGACAGTCAGAGCTACAGGACAGTCAGAGCTACAGGACAGTCAGAGCTACAGGCAGTCAGAGCTACAGGACAGTCAGAGCTACAGGGCCATACGAAGAAAAAAATTAATTAAATTACGAGAATAAAGTCATAACATTCAGAGAAGCTGCACTAAAAGGATGCAAGTTTTAAAATTCTACGTCTTGGACCGAGGACCTTTCTAGCATGTCACATAAAAACACATTGAAACAGGTTTAAATGAAATCCTAACCATAATTCTTTAAAAAAATCCCTAAATTCTGTTACAGATGGGAGTTTCTCTGTGCCACCAGAGCCGGTCCAAGCTAAAGCAAGTTAAGTTGTTGTTTAGCACTGCAGCAAATGCAACTGCCAGACCAAATGACTAAAACAAACAAAAAAAACTTTAATATGTTTGCTGTTCATTTAGTGAACACTGTGAACTATAAATGGATGATATTCAGGCAACCTTCCAATCCAAAGAGCCCTTCCACCCTCCATACGGTGAAATAAAATTCATTAGAGCTACAAATGTTGGCAAAAACATATCCACTATGATAATTTTGTCATTTTTAAAGAACCACGGATTTATTTCTATTTTTGACAGACACACAAAATTTTTTTTTTAAATCACACTAAAACACAGATCTATGAATCGACTGTTGTGGAAATTCATTGCAGTTATTTCATGGAGAGAAGTTTAATAATAATAAAAAACATTTATTATTACATTTGTATCTAAAAACATTTGTTGGCTCTGGAGCCTCAGGTTGGAGACCCCTGTTCTGATTACAGAGCCTTCAAAACTTAGTCGAAGTTGATCGTTATATGAGGAAAAAAAGTTTTAGAATTTAAAAGTATATATTTTTTAAGATGTATTTAATTAAATTCTATTAATTAATTTCCCATTGGGATCAATTAAGTATTGTTTAATTGAATTGATCTATAATAGACAAATAATTATTACATTCAAAAATGTTTAATTGTCTTATAATTGTCTATTTGTGAGACAGGCTGGTTGCCATTTATGTAAAAACAGCAGCGGTTGAGGTGAACCTGGGGCCCCAATTTCGATTCCACTTCCGCCCTCAAACAGTTTTGGACGGGCCCTGGTGCCAGACCAAGATTATAATTAGTGTCCGCCATATGGTCAGTTCTTTGAGAACTTTGTGGAGGCGCCTCTGATCAAGAAGGAGAAAGGAGGAGGGAAATGCGAGGTGGGGGAGAAAGAAAGAGATGGAGGAAAACAGATGATGAGCGAAAGGAGGAGGAGGAGCAGCGAGGAGGGAGGAACTCAGGAGGAATCAGCGACAACAGCAGGACAATGAGCTGCATCCGCTAAATACAGCATAACGGACACCGGGTTTTGCTCCGACCAACTGGATTAGCAGGTATGACTTGCGGCGGAGCGGGTCGCCTTCCGGCTCGGCGTTTTTCTTTTCTTTCTTCTTTTCTTCGTCCCGCGTTTTAAATGTGCGGTTTGTCAGCGGCAGCAGGGGCGGAGGGGGGGAGCTGCAGGAAGCGGCGGAGCGGCGGACACCCAGCGGCCAGCGGGGCCTGCTGACCGTCCGCCTCCGGCTCCCCATCGGCCGGTGACACCGAATGATTCGGCCGCAGCTCCGGCTGGGCCTCCGCTGCTCGTGTCCGAACCGGGCGGACCGCAGAATCGCAGCGCGAGCGCCGCACATCCGGGACGTACAAACGCGACCCGCCAAACTCCATTATGAAAATGAGCGATTTGACATTTTTAGTCTCCCCAGCAGAGATGGTTGTCACTGAGGAGGTCAGACCTGATGTAGATCAACCCGACAGCGTCTCTTGATCCATTCGGATCAAATGATAAGTATTAAAATGCTCGAATTGAAATCAAAATTGAACTACAAAACAAACAAAAAGAAATAGATGTATTTTAGATCTTTCTACACACACATTTAGCGATGTGACTGAAAGTAACAAATATATTATGCACAGTCCAGAAAATATACGTATGTACATAAAGAAGTGTCTCTCCAAACATCCTGACCAGCGGCGGCAGCAGCAGGTTCCTCCCAGCCGCACCAGTCCAGGCCCGGGTGTCTCCTGCACAGATGCGGGGATTGTCGTGGGAATAGACGGATCATTGTGTTTACTATAATGCGCCTTCTGTTGGCTGCGTGTTTGTGACGCACGCAGACGAGCAGTGATGGGGAGATGCTGTGCGGGCATCACTCAGGAGAAAAACACACAACACTGATGTGACCGGAGCTGCTGATGCAAGCAGACAGATGTGACCGGCCAGATGCACATGCGTGTGTGTGTGTGTTTGTGTGTGTGTGTGTGTGTGTATGTGTGTGTATGTGTGTGTGTGTGTGTGTGTGTGTGTGTGTGTGTGTGTGTGTTTGGGATGCTGCCAAATGTTTGATGAGGAGGACAGAAGAGATTAGGTGAGGAAAGATGAGGAAGATGATGTGTTGAAGTGACTTGCACCCGGTGCTTGTGGCATCTGCTGGATGAGGCCGGGATCCTCTGATATCAGATGCTATAAGAGAGAATCTAATGCACTGGAATCCATGGATTTATACAGAAGTTGCTAGAGCAGAAAGAAGTGATTAAAGGGAAGTGATGGGACAGAGTCAGGGCTTTTACTGCAGCTTTTATGGCATGTAATAAACAGGTATAAGCACATCATCAGAGCCAGCCCAAGGCATAAGAGAACTAAGTAGCTGCTTCAGGCCTTCAACCCCAGTGTGGCTCACTGCTCAGTAGGAAAACTAGCTAATAGCAGCTGTAAAAGTTGCTAACTGATGTAATTGCCAAATTTGCATAATTGCATCCACTTGCATTTGCAATAGGTGCTGCAGGATAAACGGATAATATCACAAAGAGGAAGTAAAAGCAGCCCGTGTCTTATTTGTATCAGAGCAACTAAAATAAATCTCAACCGCTACAGTTTTTCATTTTGTCCTTTGTTTTTGTTTTACAAAATATTTTGTTGCGGTGATTTGATGTGATTCCAGTAAAACTCTTAAAAGTGAACATACCCTCACCTCCACCTGTTACTGAAAGAAAGCCAGTACTTGATTCCTTTCCCCACAAGTTAGCAATAGTTAAACTGTGCCGCCCAGTAAATTGACGAAGCAGTTTTGAATTTAACCACTGAAACTGGTGCAACGGTTTATAGTAATTCTATTTTAATGGATATTTAGGAAGATACATTATAAAAAATAGCTAAAGAAAACTAGTCAATTAGACTCAAACCCGTTTATAAAATGTGCTCAGTCAACTATGTAACTTCAAGGGATGTAACTTTACAGAATTACATCCCGACCAATTTATCTGGTCTGGTTAGTATTTAACTTTATAGCATGCAAAAAAAAACCCCCAGCAATTATGAGTGGGTTGTGGTTAAGGGCATAAAACATCATTAGTAAACAAGCTGGCATGTAAAATGTTTTCCTTGACAACCACAGCTAAGATGTGTGGTTTGTTGGCAGCTAGTGACTCATGGTTAAGAGGCTCAACCTGCCTGTATGTTTGAGTTTAACGTTAGCAAATGTCGCTTAATTACGTAAAGATGGATCTAAACTTATATTCTCTCTTCAGCACAAGTACTTTTTCTACCATTCTTCTTGGATTACTTAATTTTTACTGAGTTGCTGTATTAATTCGTAAAACAACCCACACATCATACAGATACCTTTTGGAGGATGTTGAACAGTAGTCATTAAAACTGATTAAATTGCAATTAAACATATTAGTTTGTGTTAAGTTCAATCACTGCAACAAGAAAAAACATTTTATTTTGGTGTAAATTAGAACTTAAAGAAGCAAGGACAGATATCACTGATATGATTTTATGTTTTTTTATTAGGAATGACAATATCAACTTGGTAAAAGTCAAGAACCATCATAAAGCTTGTGCCTAAGAAATAGTCTAGCAAAAGCGTTAAGGTCAAACTTGACTGTCACTAAAAGAGTTAAATCTAGATCCAATCTTAAATTCTTGCTGCAACAAGTCAACTTTCTCAACCACAAGTCTCAACCAGCCAAACTTTTATTAGGGTTTTATAATTATATTCATATAAAGTCATAACACAACACATATACACATGTCATCCTTACTGTTCTTTGAGAGAGAATAGCTAACTTGCTAGCAAGCTAAACTTCTTAACCTCAAGGCAGTTATTGACAATGAATGACACTTATGTCCGTTTGACTTAATCAATATTTTTAGTTCGGTTGTTATCAAAATGTTTAGGTAGGATTTGTTACCTGTTGCCATGTAGCAAGGAGGTTCTGGGTTTGAATCCCGGCCCGGTGGCTTTCTGAAGGAAGTCAGCAGGTTCTAATAGAATTCCTTAGAGCCACATCGATCCTGGACGAGTTCTAAACGTTCTGCTACCCCCAACTGGGGCCTAGACATACATTTCTGCTAGCTGCCTCTCAAACTGCAAAAGTCTCCATCTTTAAACAGGAAGAACAATGAAGATGCAATTAGGAGTGATCATCCAGGCTGAATAGCAGGAAACAGCTCCAAACCGCAGGGGATTAGGAACCCAGCAGGAGGCAGATGGAGTTGTTCTTGGGAGAGCACTGCGGCTGTAGTTTGTTGTTTCTTCCTCACCAATGAAGAAGAGATGCACCAAAGTCACGCAGAGGTGGGGTTACTGGATTCAGCTTTTGTTCTCCCATATTTTTCACCTAAAGCAGGAGCCACCAGCTTCATGGTAGCAATAACAGGAAAGAGGCGAGGAGCTGCGGAGCAGCCGTTTGCTTTTCTTTGTGTGTTTTTCTATGTGTGTGTGTGTGTGTGTGTGTTTTCCTCTAGGCCTATGTAAAGATGGTTTGCATCATGTTTGCTCCACATGATCAATGTGCAAGAATCCATTATTTGGCTAAAAAAAAAGTGTCACAAGACTGCAGTGGCAGTGTGTGTCAGCAGTGCCATCTGGAGCTGCTGTGGGACCGGACAGTAGCGTAAACACTCCTTCATATTCCCCAGACTACCTGTAAGCAATGTTTACAATGAGCTGGCATACAAACATGGTTGGCCTTATTTATTATTCAGAAATTTATCTTTAGATACACCTGTATGAGTTTGATCGCAGTAAATACAACTACAGACTGAGCAGTAACAGAGGAGGTGGAGGTGATAGCGGTGAGGAGAGACGCAGGTAGACCCAGGATGTGATGAAAATAATGAATTTAATGAAAAGGCTCACAGTCCAGAACAGGCAGCGCGGCAGAGAGTAGCAAATAGCTAATACCGGTAGCAACTGATAACAAAGACTGACAACACGAGCTCATGCCGACACAGGACTAGCAGTACAACTGTGCCGGCAGACGAAATATCATAGACAAGGACGTAGACGTACGTTAGACAAACTTAGACAAGGACCCAAACAGAGACAACAGATGGACTTAAATACAGTGGGAGGGTAATCACAGGAACAAGACACAGCTGGGATCAATCAACGGGGAAGACACAGAGACTCACAGCTGCCACAGAAAAAAACTCAAAAATAAACACACAAACACGGATCGGGACAGTAATAGATGCTAACCTTGAAAAAGGATGCTACAAAAGCCCAGGTCAGGGTATATTATAAGCCTGTCAGACCACCAGGCTTTACTTGCCCACCCCAACAGGCTAAGTACTGTTTGTTTATTTCAAACTGGGGGGTTTTATACACCAGTAACAAAGACAGTAAAAATTAATAAAGTTAGGTTTATAGTTGACTCATTGAACTGGATGCGAAGGTTTGCGCACCAATTGTGCCGTCCCTGCACTTGTGTATTGGCTTCACACACTGTTATTTCCAAATTATGATGCCTGCAGCTTTGAAATTTTGTCATTTAAAAGTAAAAAAAAATTACACAAAAAATTGTGTTGGTGGGCTGCCCTCGCACCCCTACCACTGGGCTTAGCAGGTTTTCTGAGGGAAACCCTGAAATTTATGAGTTAGCAAGGCTATCTGCTCAGGTAGCTATTTTCATTACAGTCTCTGCATCCATATTAAAAGTCAAATCATTAATTGCTTGGCATACCTCATCATCACCCACCTGTAAGTAGTAAACTGTGTTTGATCAAGACATCAAATTTTACACAACCTTTTTCAAGATACCTAGTTTCAGCAAGTCCAATTAAAGAATTTTAAAGGTCATTTTCATGCCACCTTGAATTAATTTTAAGACAGAAAAAAACTGTAAATATAGGGGAGGCTGAGGGATCTTGAGGTACCACAATGATACCCTGAAAATGCTAAATCTTTGTGGCTCTTGGAGGTGGTGCTATGCTTCTCACGCTACATATAACCCCTGTAGTGCCAAGCTTAAAAGTTTTCTTTGCACAAAATGCACTTAGCCTTGTATGGGTTAGCAACAGAAGTTAAAAAAGCTAAGTAGCAAGGTACCAAGAGGATATTAGCAAATAATTGCTTGTAGCTCCAACTGTCTTGAGGCACAGAACATAGAGAATATGTCTGGGCATGACCCAAAC
Source organism: Micropoecilia bifurca (assembly GCA_903067075.1). Classification (NCBI taxonomy): domain Eukaryota; kingdom Metazoa; phylum Chordata; class Actinopteri; order Cyprinodontiformes; family Poeciliidae; genus Micropoecilia; species Micropoecilia bifurca. The sequence continues at coordinate 6,652 of CAEGAF010102999.1, forward strand.
TTTTGCCTGAAAGGAAAGTTCCATAAGAAAAAAAAAATACATGTATGAGAACACACAAGATAAAATAGTCCAGTCACAACAAAATGTAAGATCTGTGGGTAATGTATTCAAATATCAACTTACTTTTTAAAACTAATTTAAACGGATTAAGGCCTTAATTTTAGATAGATGAATTTAAGACTTTTTAAGGATTTTATTTTTCTTGTAGTGTGATGAAACATGACCCAAATACAGTCTGTATTGGTGACATCATCATCATCATCATCATCATCATCATCATCATCATCATCATCATCATCATCATCATCATCATCATCATCGTCATCATCATCATCACCATTTCCACTCCACTGACTGTGAACCTGCAAGACCAGTTCAGTTTTTTTGGACAGCTCTCAGACAGTGCCTGTTTGGTACTGTTCCTGTTAAGTATGTTGAATTTAGAGCAAATTTATGTTATATGTCCAATGTAGACTAACTGGTGGTATGAATCCTCACACCTCAACTGTGATTTTTCACACAAATCCCACAGACACAGCTGAAAAAATGAGATTCATCCTTTTAACTATTAAAAAGGTCACCGGAGTCTCCAGAATATACATTTTGTAAAAGGATTCTCACAATGACGAGCAGCCAGCCACGAATTTGTCTGACGGATCACCTTTTGAATCATTTGGTCCACATTCATTATGTGATTCTTACCTTCAATGAATATATCAGTTGGACACAATTTCTGCTAAAACTTTTAAAAAAATTACAGGACATAATTTTATTGCTGTTCTCTACAACAGAAATGCATCTATTATGTCTACTGCAGCTAAAAGTAAAAAGAAATCGATGACTGCATTCATAATAATGTTTTCTATTGTTATAAAAGACATAGGTTAAGCAGTAAGACTATGTGCTCAGTCAGCTTTCAGGCAGTTATTATCTAGATATTACACCACTGGTTTCTGACTAACTGCCATCTGAATAACGGCATTAACATTTGGAGAGTGATGACTGGTGCACCTTAGTTTCCACATCATGGCCGTTCGTTTTTTTATGCAATCCAAAGTATTTCTGAACAGCCAACTTTGCATTTTTTGTATCTATACATAATCTGCAAAAAGTTATATTTTCTCTTCTAGCCATAAATACGATATGATGTAAAATCTTAACGGTTTTGAAGACGTAACTTTCAAAACCTTGATTAACATCTCATGCATGATACATGCATTCAAGAATCCAAGCCAATTGTCTTTGTCGCTCAGAAATAGTGTGCAGGACGAGCAGCTGTAATGGTGCCATGTTTAGAGCTCCCTCTGTTTTGTTCTTTATAGATGTTTTTATTGTTTTGTTTATGTTAAGATCTACTCCTATTCTAACAAAACAAATAGGGATAGATCTTTTTGCCGCTTTTGCCATTTTATTCCCTTGTGGTTTTGGTCATTGTGTTGATCCTTGTAAAAAAAACAAAAAACGTTTTATACAATAAATGGCTTGAAGTTATTTTCTATAACCAACTCGTCATCTGTTGTTGTTTTTCTATGAATCTATTCCCTAACCTTATAATCTCAGCTTTCAAACGTCATTTTCTGAAAGAGTCGATTGGCCCAAACTGGGATCAGAACCAAAATAGATTAATAAAGTGTAAGTCTTCAGATAATAGTAAATAAGTTAAAATATTTGAGAGATTTGAGCATTTCTATAAAGGTTGATTTTCATTATGTACTAAAATTTCTGACAATGAAGTGATTGCGAGGGCATAACTTAGGACTGGAGGATATGACTGAGAAACAAATCATGATATAAGAATCTGTATTGGCCGATATCAGTAATTACTGATTCATTCTTGTTCTCAATATCTGAAATACTCTCAAACTGATGGCTTGACCTTTCTTCTGTTATCGACAGTTGTTGCTCCAGCAGCTATGAGGCACGAAACTTTTTTAAATTAAACTGCTGCTGCGCAAGTTACTCAATAGGTTGTTGCTAGGTAACCACAAGATATTCAATAGGTTGTTGCTAGGTAACCACAAAATACTCAATAGGTTGTTGCTAGATAACCATGAGTTACTCAATAGGTTGTTGCTAGGTAACCATGAGTTACTCAACTAGTTGTTGCACTTACGTTAAAAAGTGAGTCAGTGAGTTAGCTGATGCCACCAACCGTGAGGTTGAGCAGCTGAAGACTTTCCTCTGCCTACATTTCCCAGAATGCTGTGCAGATCTGGATCAGAGTAATACATTTGATCCAGAGTTCTGGATCAGATTTGTTATTTATTGATACCGATCACATTGCTATTGCAATGTATATTCTTTTTGATTTATTGTCCAGCCCAAGTATAACTTCCTGGGTACAATGTTGTTGATTTATAAGTAGAAAATACAATACGGAGGAGACAAAACGGCAAAGTATAGATACCAAACAGCGAAGGGGAAAAATGACCAGCAGCAAAATCACCTGACTCATATCAACAGTTATCATTGCTCTGTTTACAGGAGGCGAACGTAAAGCAGCACCAGGATGTGGCCCCCTTTATCCCTGTTAATCTGCCGTTCACCCAAGGGCTTTTGACTTACCTAAAATGATGAAGACTGAACCCCCATCGGCCACAGGGGGGAACGGGGCCTCTGGTGGGAACAACGGGGGTTCCAACCTGCGGAGTCCCTCGCCTCACCGCAATGCCTACGAGGCGGGGCTGGCGGCTCTGAAGAAGGCCACCGACCACCTCAACAATGCCGCCAACGGAGCTCCCAACCCCGGCTCCAAACCTCCACTTCTCCCCCGCCCGACTGGAAGGGGCAAGCGGTACGGGTCCAACGTCCACCGCATCAAGAACATGTTCATGCAGATGCAGTCTCCAGGTGATGAAGAGGATGGTGCCAAAATGTTAGGTAAGCAGGTTCCTTCAGGGGTACATCCTGATTAGGTCGTTTTAAACTATTTGTTTAGTTCATTATTTGTCATTTGTAGGTAAGGAAGAGGCACTGAAATTATCGATTCCAAGGGCCTCAAGTCTCAATGAGAATGTCAACCACAGCGCTTTGCTGAAACTTGGAGATTCAGTCTCAGAGAGAGTCAACAGGTTTGACCCTAAAACAGGATCAGAAGGTGGAAACTCATCTTTTGGTCTGTCCAAGCTCCAGGAGACCAGGCGAATATTTGAACAACGAACTCTACAGGTAAGTTCCTCAATATATCGACTTCTTCTAATCCGTTTGCCCTAAGGTTTGATAGTGATTGATGTTTCTTTGTCAGGAGAAGCAAGCCGCTACCAACCGCATTTTGCTGAAAAAGGAGCGAGCTTCGGGCTTTCAGGACAGCCGTCTAGACGTCGTGGCCCGCTTTAACGGGTCAACAGAAGCTCTAGACCGACTGGACGATCCTCCAGCGCCCAGTCCTGCTACCCTTCCATCCGCTGCGGCTTCGGTTGGCCCGAGTGAGGCGGTCAGCCCCACTGTGAGCCAGCTCAGCGCGGCGTTTGAAAAGGGTGACGTGCAAAACAACCTCTACCTCCCCCAGCGTCGGTCAGCCCCTGCCTTAGCGCCAAAACCCAAACCTCCAGCTAAAGGAGATGCAGCTGAAAAAAAGGTAAAGAGTGTTGAACACTTGGATTAAAAAGCTCCTTTGAATTAACTGGGTTAAAACAGATATTTCTTGCATTCCAAGGCACATTCTGTTGACAAGGACACCAAAAAGGAGATGACAGCAGAAACAACAAATACCACAGCAGCTCTGCCACCGGAAGCAGCAGGTTCTGTACAAAGGAGCGCTGCAAGACAGGCTATATGCCAAGAAAACGATGGGTTTGGACTGTCATTAGACCACTACTTAAACTCTTCAACGCCTTCGATTACAGTGACTGTAACGTCTGCCTCATTCGAGGCAACACCTGAGTCCCAGGTGGCAGGAAGCGAAGAAACGGATTTAACTATGGTGGAGTCCCAGGCCAAAGAAAAGGACGTGTCCAACGAGGCAACCGGAGGGACGTTGGTGCAGGCCGAGGTTCACGCTTCACTAGAAAATCAGGAGAAAGAACGTCTGCCTTCCTCCGGCGAGAGAGAAGACTCTGAATGGAGGGAAGCAGAAGAGGACGAGAAAGACGAGGACGGCTCACGCAGGGAGGATTACTCAGAGGGAGACCTGGTAGAAATCAGTGCTTACAGCGGAATCGGCGAGGAGGATTCAGGGGGAAGCCAGCTGGACGACGAGGATGACGAAGAGGATGAGGAGGCATATCAGCCGGAGAGCAGTTGCTCTGAGATGCCCGGTCTCCCTGAAGAAGAGGAGGCCCCACCACCCAGCAGAAAGATTCGCTTCAGCACAGACCCAATCAAGGTCAGTCGGTGTTTGCTGGCTTACGGTCTTCTAATGTTTAAAACGTACATTTTAAACATTAGAAGACGCTGAAATTTGGGCAAACAGGTCAGGGAGAATGTTGAAACAGTTTGGCTCAACTTCAAACCTTGTGGAGCAAAAAGCTGTTTAAAGTTTATGGAAAAATGGATGGAACAAGAAAAGGTGTTGGAGGCTGCAGCAGACTTTAGACAGGGGTGAGGTTCACCCTCCATCTGAGCTACTAAAAAAACAGATCAAATATTGCCTGTTAGAATGTCCCAGTCAAAGTCCAGGCCAATCTGTCACAAGCCTTAAAAAATGATGCTCACAAATGCTCTCCAGTTTGAAAAAGCAGCAAATCTTTTTTCCAAAGTTGACAGACATAATGCAACTGACTTTGCACATGTAATAGTAGTAAAAGGGGTTTCTGAAATGTACTCTGGAAAAATATGATCAACTGATCATCAGAATTAACTGAATAATTCTGATGATTAATCAATTGATTGGATAAACTAAATTTGTACATTATGCAGTTTTTTCATTAACCCATCTCAGCTTATACAATATTAAAAACGTACAAATAAACAAATTATTCAGCTATTTAAAAAAAATGTCTAAAATGCAATAACATAGCATTCCTCATAAGATATTCCTTTATTAATCCCGCAGTGGGGAAATTTACAAAAATTACTGAAATGAACAACTTGAAAAACAGTGCAAGTATTGCCAAGAGCAAAACCCAACAGTATGACTTGGGTTTGTGAAGTTATACTGGATCAATGCTTAACCCTTGTATGTAGAAATGGGGTCCAAATGACCCCACACACGTAAAACGTGTATCGTTTGCCATAGTCTTCTACGTTTGTCTCAGTCCTTGCACACACAAGGGTTAAAGTGTCTAGTTTCTACTGAAAATATCTTATCACTTGAAATAAGACAAAACAAGTAACATTCCAGCAAGGTGTAGCAGCTTGTTTTAAGTCAATAATGCCATAACACTGAGGGAAAAAATACTAGTTATACGTGAAACAAGCTGCCAGTGGAACAAAACATTTTCCTGTGGGAAGTTAGTTATAAGTTGGTTTTGCCTTATAGACCAAAATACTTGATAAGATTTCGAATTTGTGTAGGTCAAGCTTGCTGAAGTCTTGTCTAAAAGTACATGTCACTGTCATTTTTCATTCCCACATTAATGCCACGAGGCTTGAACTTATTAAAAGTGGCTCCATGAAGCCGTTCTGTCATCCTTTGACATTTCTGCACAATAAAATCATTGAGCCACAGTTAGACGGGGGAAAAAATCACCCATGTCTCTGTCCGTATATGTATGACATTAGAAATAGTCCTGACACTTGTTTGCATCCAGTTAGAGCCATGATCTGATTGAACTAAGATGTCCTTTGGAAAGATGAGAGCAGAATTATTATGTTCTATTTGACCAAAGTACACAGATTCACGTTTGGAAAAACCAAACGAAGCATGTCGGCACAAACACAATGCACGGTGGTGGAGGACTCATGCTGTGGGCTCATTTTGAAGCCCTTGCTGTCTTTGAGTTGACCACGAATTTCCGATATGTCAAGACCATGTCTGAAAGTTAAAGCTCGGCCCAAACTGGGTCATTCAGTGGGACGGTAGAGCAGGATGACTGAAAAAGAAAAACCCAGACTCCTCGGACTCAACGGAAAAACTGTGTAGAAATAAATGTTGTGAAACTGAACGCTGCTTAGAAAAGAAGAGATACGAAGGTCTTCTAGCACAACGGAGACGATGACTACCTCACATTACTGACACAGAAGGTGGTGGCAGGCTGCTGAGTCATGCTTATGTTTTTTTTTAATTTGTGCTTCTCAGTTTAATAAACAAAATAAACACAATATTGTCGTGTTTTATACAGTTCAGGTTAGAGTTGCATCAATTGAGAGTCAGGTAACAACTTTTCTACAATAAATACATAGTCTAAAACAAACCAGAAGTACCTGGAGGCATTTTTTTTTCATCACATTATTTCCTGCTAACTGGAGTTGATGCTATGGCTACGTGTACATGAATGTGGGCTTTGATGTGTGTTGCTAGCTGAACACTTCCTCTACTCTTTTAAAACGAACAAGTTTACCGGTCCAAACTTTAGATTTTTTTAAAGCTTTTTGTTGTTGTTGTTGTTCCAACTCCCCTCTTCTTGTTTCCTCCAGGACTGCAGCGGTGAGCTAGCTTACCACTGAGCGTTGTGAAACATGTCTCTGCTCGCACACATAGTCATAATATTACCAGCATACTTCCTCTGTTATACTGAGCATTTAACGGCTTGTCAGAGTGAGAGATTAGAAAGTGTTTCAGCTGAATATAACTTGAGAACATGGGAGGCTAAATGGATTGCATTGATTAGGAGGATCAGATATAGCTCAGCTTGCTGTTTTAAGATGATGGCTGTAGAAATGTTTATGTCAAGAGGGATTTTCTTTTTCATTTTCTTGACCAAATGTTTAGCTGTTCATCTGTGTTGTGTTGCCTCGGGCAGCTTAAGGTAAAGAAATGGCCTGAAGCTGCGGCAGCTGCTGGTGTTTAAAGGTTCAAACTGCTACATGCTGCAGGTCCTTCATATCAAACACAAATCTCTGACTTTTGTTTCTAACAGAGGACAGAAGAAGCCTCACATTTGTTTGAATGTACTCAATAAAATTGTGCAGTGGAGGGGGAAAAACTGTTTTCTAGATTTTAATGTTGATACCATCATAGCTGATAAAGGTTAGAGCTTCTTACACAACATTTTGAGTCGTAATGGTTCTTCAGCTTTTATGTTCTACAAGGATCCAAATAATAGGCTCGAAATCTTGACCTGCTTTTCCATGTTTTCATATATGTTTTACTTTACTTTTGTTTGGTGATTCAGATGCATATAATAATTATCATATATGAGATCAGAGAATGTAATAGTTGTATTTGTTAACAGTTAAATGTCTTTCACTGCTGTTTGGGTATTGATCTTATACCAAGTAAACAAAGTGTCAGTATTAGGTTAGGGAGGCCTGTCGTAATAACTAATAAATTAATTAATTGCATTATAAATTAAAATGAACAGAATCCTTCAGTCTAGTTGGTCTCAACCAGTTTACAGAGACTTCACTATCCACTTGATTTGTCTTGTTTATTTATGTTGGATTTTTAAGATGTCTTCCAGTTCCAGTGTTAAATGTTCATTGGAATTTAAAGGTCATTAATCTTTGCATTATTATTACCATTATATTAGTTGAAGATGGTCTCAAAAAACTCTTATCATTTATTGCAATAACTGTTATTGTGACAGGCCTAATCATGTTTATTTAGGTTTGATATATTATCAAACTTCTGACTTTTAGGTGTTTATGTGATTGAATTAAAAAAAGCAACCCACAACTTTCAAGTTTTAATTTGTAAAGATTTTGAAAATCGTGCACAATTTCCCCCAACCTCACATTTCTGCACAACTTTACTTTCACTTGAAATCCCACCAAGAAAATACATTGAAGTTTGTGGCTCTAGTGTAAAAAAAAAATGCAAAAATGTTGTATAAATACTTTTGCCAGGTACCTTAAGCCAGATTTTTATGGCTAAACCAGATGTGTGTGGAAGACCTAGTGCAGATGGAGAAACCCCTTCTTGAGGTTTTCAGCCACAGTCAGAGAAATATTCTCCTTCCAGAGACACCCAGGAGATTCACAGCCTGGGCCTGTTCACTGTAATTACGTCTCAAAGCTGGATGTTAATTGCAGTTCTGATAATATGTGTTGAGAGCTCAAATCCCCCCCCCCTCCCTCCCCCTGCCCCCGGAGAGCTTTGCAGAACTGCAACCTTTTTCAGCTGAACATCCTGTTGTAAAATTTCCGCTATATCTGTAACGTCATGTGACTACAACACTTTTCAAGAGACTCAGCAGACTTTGCACTGTCACACACAAACCCAGCAGCCAGTGGAAGGTTGTGACAGGCTGAGAAACGGCCGTCAGGTCCCCCACCCTGACATTCCTCATCTCACCTAAGTTCAGATGCACCGAATGTGTTTGCACTCGGATGTACACAGGACTGCCTCTGTGATTGTGTCGGCGGCAGTTGGAATGTGGTTGAATTTGTTTGTTTTCCTTGGAAAAAAGAAGGGCAACACGCTCACACACACATACACACACACAGCTCAGCCAAGGGAAACCGATAGATAAGAATCACAGAATGTAGCTTTGTTTGGATGGAAACCCACCTGGTGGGCGCTTTTAACGGAGCTGATAGGCCAACGTTTCTGATTCCTGCTGATCTGCTCGGTGTAGAAAGAAGCACAAACTGCTAAGAGGACAAATGTTTGCAATAAAAAGGCCTGTTCTGTGTTGCTCCGCTACATTGATTCTGATGTTATTTTATGTGTAGATAAAAAAAACATTTTTAAATTTAAGTAAGCTACTTTAAAATGTCTTAAATTTATATCAACGTGTAAGTTGGTCTTAAATTTTGTTAGCAGGATTATTTAATCTTGTATAGTTTATATAGTTTGTTTTTCTTCTGAAATTTTCTGTCAGACAAACGTTTAAGTCACGTACAGATAAATATCTCTTTGGCATTTTGTGACTCGAGGTGGTGGGAGATACGGCTAACTAGCTGCTAACATCCCCTTGTCAGCTGGCTTTTTGTGTGTAACTTTATCGCCGGTTTGCTTGAGGATGTTCATCTTTGCCACTGGCTCACTTCCGTTGCCGATGCTACATTCGCTCTGGACAAGAAATCTTCCCATTGCTATTATTTAAAAGCTCACATTTTCTTTTGTACACTTCTGTTGTAGTTTAGGTCTTAAATTTCATTCAAAATGGTCTTAAACAGTCTTAAACTATGTGTCTTCTGAATCCCAGTAAAAACTGGGAGGAAAAAGTGATCAGATATTCAATTCAGCTTTAGAACCACAAACCTGAAGTTCTTAATCGATCCAAGACTAACTGTTAACTGTGTCCAGAGAGCTGCCATCTCTCTTGGTGCCATGTTTCTTTAACAAAAGCAAATTATAACCCAGAGGACTGCCAGTGCCTGAACTCTTGCCTCCACCAAAAATGACTCACTCATAATTTTCCTGTAAATCATCCGTCAAACTTTCCTGCATCGGCGTTCATGTGAAAGGGGGACGTATGTTGCAAACTAGCTGAGGCTATAAATGTAAGACAGAATGAAGGAAAGGAAGAGAGAAACAAATTAATTGAAGCACAAGAAAATAATCATACAACTCCACATTCGTCCACATTTGGAGGCTGCATGATACAACCTTCAAGAAGGTCGTTTTGTCAGTTAATGTAGAAAACAGTAAAAATGCCAAAAAGCTTATCGTCTGAATAAGACTTAGAATTAGCTTCTTTTGACACATGTTATGGCTGAGGACCCAAATGCAGAGAACTCAGCAGTATCAACATAGTGGGAAAAGAGATTTAATTAAGAACTTTCAAACTAAACACAGAGAAGATCCAATCAGGGACATGGTGAGTCTAATCAGTGGAACCTGGACGAAACACTAAAACCTCACAGCGTTACCTGATCCTTCCACAGTACTGGACAGACGGTAGATGCTAAAAGTGTAAGTTATTAAAACAGGTCACACGTATGGAGGCAACAGTTTAAACATGCCATTCCAGCCACTTACGTTGTGATCTGGATTTTGTTTGCCATCCCGGTTTGGTTTCCCACATTCCTGTGTCACAACTCAGCCAGCTGCAGTAAGACTACATGTAGAAAAACACAGCACAGCGTTTTACTGAAGACCATCCGGTCTCATGTGGAACCACACTGGCCTTCATCATGCAGTTAAGTAACATGGGAGTCCAGGATCACTACACAGACAGAAACCAGGAATGTGGAAGCATTTGCTCATGGGAGAAAACATTCTACATGTTGGTGGGATTTGTTGTTGTTTTTGTTTTATTTTTGTCTACCATTGACATGGAAATTCAACATATGTCCATGACATGGGAAAAGGAGCAATAGTCTACCTATTTCAACATTTTAACACAAAAAGGAGAAGCTGAAAGTTTCTTAAGAGTTGATGTAAGTTCAACTAGTGAGTTCGACTGAATTCAACAAACCTTATCTGGTTATGGAATTCAGATGTATTGTTCGACATTGTGATTTGTCCTTGTTTTATATATATATATAAGTTTTTATTATTCTCTTAGGTTGACTCAGTCATTCTTGCTTGTCTTCAGGGAACATTAGGACCCTGTTGCAGACGAGCTCTTGCATTTACAGCTTTAAAGTTACTCAACAGGAAGGAAGCGTGACAACATGTAGTATTATAACAATTCTGCTCTATGACAGTGTTTCTGGTGGTGTGTGTGACAGAGAGAGAGAGATATAGAGAGAGAGAGAGAGAGAGAGAGAGAGAGAGAGAGAGAGAGAGAGAGAGAGAGAGAGACAGTGTCTTCCACACACTGGAACTTAAATAATACAGTAGGAAAAACATCCCACACAATAAAAATCCTTCAGCTCTGTCTTTGGTTTTTGACACACACACACACACACACACACACACACACACACACACACACACACACACACACATATATATATATATAAACATATATATATATATATGTATGTATGTTTCTATTGCAAGATTGGCACTAAATGTGCCAGGCTTCCATCGAAATACAGCCATGTGATCAACAAGATGGTTACCAAGGAAACCGATGTGGTTGACCTTTTTGGGTTGGGGGAGGGGAATTATAGATAGCAAACCAAATGAGAGGGTACAGTGAAAGGAAAGGCACACATAGTGTGAGATTTACAAAAAAAACCATAAAATGACTTCTTGCTTCAAATAACTATACGTCTATATACATATGTTTCTATGTATATATGTCTATATGCAGATATATCTCTTTTTTATTTATCTTTTTTTTTTTGCTTTTTCTTGTGATATAATAACAATCTCCAATGTGCAATATTGCCATTCTATGTGACTGAACAACACAAGGTAGAGCATAATTTATGGTGTAGTCGTGGTTTTTCAAATTTATTTTGTACAAAAAAGCATATATTCAGATACTCAAGAGCCAATAAATTACAACGTTCCACCAGTCTATAGGGGAATGTTTACTGACTGAAACCATTATTTTCTGTGAAACAGCTCCAGAAAAATTATAAACAGCAATTTTCATGTATTATCACTGATTCTGAATTAAATTCAGGTCTGGACTTTGACTGGGTCATTCTAACCCATGAATATGTTTTGATCTGAACTGTTCCATTCCTGTTGGACGGTGTCCCGAGCATCTTTCCCATTAACTTTGACCATTGTCCCTTTCCTTAGGAACAAAAGTCGTGGTTCACATTTAGGCCAAAAAAGTTCAACCATAAAGAATGCTATTCTTTGACATTTCAGTAAAGTGCTGTGTTGCCTGACCTTTAACTTTTGTCATATGTGCAGGTTTTCACCACCTACTGTAATGAAGACTACGACCGGCGCAATGACGACGTTGACCCCATGGCTGCCTCGGCCGAGTATGAGCTGGAAAAAAGAGTCGAGAAGCTGGATTTGTTTCCCGTTGAGCTGGAGAAAGGTTTGTACACATGTTTAAAGTCGCTAAGAGTCACTGCGTCAAGTCTGTTATGTAACTACACACACCACACACACACACACACACAGATACACTGGCAGGGTTCTCTCAGAGGACATACACTGTCTGTCTGCGTGTAACTCTTATCTTCTTATGGGATTAAAATTTGTGTGGATTAGCCTAATTAGCAGCTAGTCATTCTGGAGGTAATAGATTTGTACCAGCTGGTATGTGTGATGGTTAGTTTGTAATATTAGATATAACAGCAATGTATGTAAGTATTTTAAATACAATACGTATCGGCAATATTTATTACAGTGCTAACAGATGTTGATAACTGCAATACCGACATGTCTTAGTATAGTAGCTTTATATGAAGTCTGACAAGTAACATGAAAGCTTTGCTTGCACGAAAGCTAGCAATATACATTGCTAATATGTATTAACATAGTAGCTGGAATACTAATGTGTAATTGTGATGTACCTATAATAGTTGATTAATGCTAATGTATTAGCATGATAATTACGTGATAATTACAATATTAACACATATTAGTTCAACAACTCCTACTAGCATGGTAATCATGAACCAGCATAGCTAACAGGCATAGATATTGCTTGTTTAGCTACAATACTAACCAGCGTTAACATAATAGCAACTCTACTATCATGTATTAGTAGAGTAGCTCAACATGTGTTAGTGTAGTAGTTACAATATAGGGAAGTAATAAAAAGAAAACTACAATGTTTATTACTAGTAGCATAATAAATATAATACTAACATGTATTAGCATCATAGCTAGAATACTAATAATTATTCATATATTAGCTATTATAATAACTGTATTAGCATAGTAACTATAATACTACCTCTTAATAGTATATTAACTACAATACTACCATTCATGAATTAGCATATTTTGCTAACAATTGTCAGTATGATGGCAACAATACCGTTAGCATACTAGCTAAAATCAAGACACTCTTTTGCATATTAGCCACAATACTAACATGCTTAAGAATAATAAAATACAATGCTAACCTGTATCACCACAGTAGCTACAATATTTACATCCATCCATTTTCTTACACCCTTGACCCTTAATGGGGTCGGGAGTTGCTGGTGTCTATCTCCAGCTGGCGTTCCGGGCGAGAGGTGGGGTTCACCCTGGACAGGTCGCCAGTCTGTCGCAGGGCAACACAGAGACACACAGGACAAACAACCAGGCACACACACACNAGACAGACCAATTAACCTGACAGTCATGTTTTTGGACTGTGGGAGGAAACCGGAGTACCTGGAGAAAACCCATGCATGCACAGGGAGAATTGAACCCAGAACCTTCTTGCTGCAAGGCAACAGCTCTACCAACTGCGCCACTGTGAAGCCCCAATATTTACGTATATTAGCATAATAACTAGGAACGCTAACATATGCAGCATATTAAATACAACACCAGCATTTAGTGAAGTAAATTTAGTATCTACAAGCATGTGTGAGTAACAAAGTAATGTTAAAAATTAGATATACCATTTTGTGGCAGGATTCAGGACAGAAAAAATCATTTTGCCCTAAAAAGAAAATCAGTTCTCAAAATAGTAAGGTTTAACTTCAGATCAACAGGAAGGGACAGTTTTCAATATGTGCAAAAACTAAAGGAGGGAATGGTTTATGAACACTAAATGGTTTTACCTTACCTGCAATAAGGTTAAGAGAATAATAATGGTTAATATACAACCGCTTGGCTAAAATTAGACCCATTGAACCACAATTGTGTTTAGAACATACAGGTTTAAAAAACTAAATAAGCTGTTGCAATGAGCTTGCTGCTGCAGTCATGATCTCAGGCTGATTGAAACGCTGTGGTGGGATGTGCAGAAACAAATACCCACAAACGTCTCTGAACAGAAGAAACATTCTAAAAACAATGAATCACACTGATAGAAACTGAGGATCATATCAGTAACTTCTCCTTAGAGCTCGTCGAATTTATAACTTCATGGTGGTACTTGTTTGTTCACACAATGGGTCTGGCATACTTCATAATTTTTTCAAATTTACAACGTACTTGTTTCAACTAGAACGATATCCACAGGCTGACTGGAAAACAAGTATATGGATTAGCTGTTTGAAGTTATTTCATGTGCTAACTTTTTAGTAGATATCATGTACTTCTAAACAAAAGGAAGAGTAAAGCAGGAGATTCGTCACTGTGTCGCTGTGTTTTTGCCTTTGCGCCCTTCAGACAGCGACGGCCTTGGGATCAGTATCATTGGCATGGGAGCAGGAGCGGACATGGGCCTGGAGAAGCTGGGGATCTTCGTTAAAACTGTCACAGAGGGTGGAGCCGCTCACAGAGATGGCAGGTAAGCTGCCCACCTGTCTGTACTCGCCCTGATACTTGTTTCGACTAGAATGGTATCGACAGGCTGGCTGAAAAAATTATGTTTACAGTGGTTTACAAAACTATTCAGAGCACGGGAACTTTTCCATGATTTGTCACATATGTCCATGAACTTTGATGCGTTATTGTATTGTAATTTTGTGTGATGGAGTAACTCAAAGCACTGCGTAATGGTGAAGTGGATTCACAAAGATGAAAGTTTATGAGCATTTTTCACTAATAAAAAAAATTATTTCCAACTTCTAACAAGTAATCTTCATGGAAGGTGTATCAAACTAAACAGGGTTAGTTAATTCTGCTTCTTATACATTTTTATTAAACTTTTCCATGTATCATTTTATTTCCATTTCATGGTTGTGTTAGCCTGGCCATTGTTTTCATACCCAATTCTGCTTGATTCTCATCTCCGTTCAGTGTGCCATCTTGGATTTCTTCCATTGAACTTGATTTCTCACATAGAATTTTAACCAGTCCAACGAGCGAATAGAAGGAGGAGTTGTGAATGATAATGTTCATTTTTTTTGTGCTGTTTTAGAATTGTAGTCTGCCTGTTTAAGGTTGTAGTTCGGCAATGGCAGGAAAAAGAAGTTAAAGCCATTCAGTCTGTGTTGGCCACACCTCCAAATATTGAGCAATTAAAGTCAGAGCAAGAGGAATGTTTAAGATATTTTATTACTGGCAAAAATGTTGTTCAGCTCAGCAAGTCTCTGTTTGCTGAGTGTAGGATGGCATTCTCCTTTCAGGTTCATAGAATATCTGGTGCATCACATACGTTATAGCTAAACTTTAGAACTGAGTAAAATCAGATCCAATCGTTTAAAACATCAACAGAGTCCACGGCTTCAGGAAGCAAAGCACAGAAGGAGGAGCTAATTTTTACAAGGCAGTATGTATTGCCATTAACCATAAAATTATGCAAATTCAAATTTTGAAAATAAATTTGTTGAATAGAAACAAGCATATTCACATGTGGTTTTCAATTAATTTCTTATTTAATAGAAACACCGCATTTGCAAAATTGTGTTGGCCTATTCCATAAAATCCCAATAAATTCTCCTGACCTTTTTGGACTTGTTCAAAGGTATATTACTATTTCTGAAAGCCTCTATAAACGTCAATTAATATAAAGTTTTAAGCCAAGTCTTGTTGGCCTCTGGTGTCACTGAAACTGTTCTCTACAGCTTACTTCCTTTCTGATACTGGAACGTAGACACTGGCGGTTTGGACTTATGCTGAAAATATTACTTAAGATGGTTCTGTGATTGCAGTGGGTTTATTTCTGCTGTGCTTTCAGGATCCAGGTGAACGATTTGATAGTTGAGGTCGATGGGACCAGCCTGGTTGGCGTCACCCAGAGCTTTGCCGCCTCTGTCCTCCGCAACACATCAGGCACAGTGAAGTCAGTCGCATTTGCTTTCTATCAACTCATGTTTTAAATATTTGAAGCTAATAAAGGAGTTTCACAATTCATATGTGTGGGTTAAATTGTTATTATTATTTTTGTTAGGTTTGTTATTGGCAGGGAAAAGCCGGGGGAGCAAAGCGAAGTGGCTCAGCTGATCCAGCAGACTCTGGAGCAGGAGAGATGGCAGAGAGAGATGATGGAGCAGAGATACAAACAGTACATGGACGACGACGAAGAGGTAGGGGGGAAGACAGGCAGCACGTCGGAGGGGACATTGAAAAAACAAAGTACAGCTTAGATAACCTGTCCAGGTTTTTTTCTGTCTGTATTTCTGAAGAACAAATAAACAGAGCGCATCGTCAGCTGTGCTGCATGCGGCTGCTGCAGCTTCATGTAACCACAGGAAATCAGAAGTGTCCTTTCAGTGTGTGTTTGTGTTGAGACAAAATGTCGTCTGTGTGCAACCACATGGCCTGTCCTTTCTCAGTCTAACTTCTCCACCTGGTGGTCAGAAAAGGGAACAGAAGCCTTTCAATTAACATGTAAATTGCCTTTGTTATTTGGTGCCAAGAAAATGACAGTTAACTATTAAAAGTGTGTTTAATAACTCCATCTGCTTCCTCGTTTTCCTTATGAATTAGTCAAGTAATTCCTGCATAAATCAGCTGTAAATTTGATGGTGAAAGAAAATTAAATGGATTGTTGGAGGAGGATTGATACATTAAAATTCCTAATAATAACTATTATTAGGCCATCCTTGCCTAATAATAGCCATGGATTAATAGACATGAATCTTTGATGTGAAAAAGACATTAATAGACATCCTGCTTGCTGTGGTCTATAAATGCGCAGATATCAAGGTTGTCTTTGTGTCAATACAGAAGTGTAAGCAGAGCTGAAAATCCATTATGATGATAATGTCATGGCTTTATAATCTGATTGCAATTCTGTTAGTTTGTTCAATACAGCCTGTTAATGTAAGACTAACTTACTTTGTGATGTGGAGCAGAAAAAACAGGATAAATGCCATTAATCATTTGGATTCTTTACCTTGAAGGCACTGGCTACATTTAGTCTTTATCTTGAATATTCACATTCATTATACAGCTTAGTTACATTTTTGTTGTTCAAACTGCATAAAACCAGAGTTTTATGCAGTTATTTATAGTAAAAAATTTATAGTCATTTTTTTAACAATTTTTTTTTTGAATTTGTCACAATTAGTCAACTTGAAAGATGAAAGGTTTCTCACCAGCCTACACTCCAATATGGCTGTCATGTGTATCTAACGCAGTGAAAGTTGAGATAATCGTATCTTATTAATCAAACAATTTACTGTTCAGTTTCAGACAGTGAACACGGTCCTTTTGGTGCTTGAATGTTGTTTGTTAGCTTTTATTGCTAGTAGAGATTATAGTAACTGAGAAAAGCAACCAGCAAATCACTTTGCTGTTCCTACCTTTAACTGAAACGATGCCACATTCTCAAGTCAGAGAAAAATGTCACTTAGCTTTAGCCCATAACACTTAGAAGACTTTTAGGACTACTAGCTAGCAGTTCCATGATTGTCATCAGTTTTCTTCTCTATTCTCTCATTTTATTCTTCTAAATGTATTTTATTTGCCTTCTGTCTGTGGACAGACGGGCGAATACGCTACAGACGAGGAGGAGGAGATGAGCCCCATGTTTCCGAACTCCATCGAGGTTTTTGACCTGGCGGAGAACCAGGACACCTTGTCCCCTGTGGAGCTGGATCCTGAGAAACTGGCCCACAAATTCAAGGAGGTGCGTTTGGTTTTCAGCAAACAAATTTACTGACGTTTACGTCTAATTTTTACTTAAATAAACTTTTCTCTATTGGGTTTGTTACATGCTCTGAGCTCAACCCAAATGTCCTGCTATCCTTTTTGTTGGTGTAGCTCCAGATTAAACATGCCGTAACGCAGGCAGAGATCCAGCTGTTAAAGAGGAAGGTGAGCCCACTTTGTTTTCAGTTCGTTTCTACAGGATGAGTTACAAAAAAAAACAAAGACGTGTGGTACAGAAGAGAAAACACATCTCTGTCTGTTCTCAACAATGACTTAACGCTGACTCTCCCACCCACATACCACCTCCTCCCTCCCACAATGACGCCCCCTTACCTCCAGCTGGCTCATGCGGAGCAGGATAAGTTGCGTTGGCGGATGGAGCGCGCTCAGTTGGAGCAAAACATCAGAGACAGCAAGGAGAGGATGGAGAAGCTCGAGGGCTACTGGATGGAGGCACAATCCCTGTGTAAGGTAATTTCATAGAGAATAAATGAAATAATAATCATAATAATAAGAGCTCCCTGGTCCAGTAAAAGCTGGTTTCTGGCCATTTAAACACTTAAGCATGTGTTTTTAGGCTGTGGATGAACACCTGAAAGAAACCCAGGCCCAGTATCAAACCCTCGAGAGGAAATACAACAAAGCCAAGAGAATGATTAAAGAATACCAGCAAAAGTAAGAGAAGTAAAAAAAAAAAAAAATTGGAGTACCTGATCTGGAGCTCTGGATGCTAAATGGTAAAATGTGCTGGTATTGAGTGTAGAGTTAAACATGAGTGTGTGTTTGTGATCTGTAGGGAAGTGGAGTACCTGAAGAAGGAGACCGATCAGCGGCTTGCACAAGAAGAGAGCGAGGCGACACACAAAGAAGAAACAGACAACCTGCAGGAAAAGGTCTGTGACCTGCTCATGTTTGTCACTCTGGCTTCCATTCCCTCTACCCTGGTGGCAATGCTAGCTGTTAGCCGGCTAGCTGTTAGCCGGCTCGTGCTGTTCCCTGAGTGCCACATCTTCTCATCTGCTTCCATAATACAAACATCCCAACGAACTATCAAGATTCAGAAAGTTCAGCTGAGTCATGTGACCTGCGCCCCCGACACCCTTTCCTAATATCGCCTGTGTTATCAGAAACCATCACTGGCTGTAACAGGCATCAAAAGGGTGTGGCTTATCATATTACTATGATATTATTAGAACTTATTACTCTGATTACAGCAAAACATTATTTAAACTACCAGGCTCTCTGCTTCATGAGAGGTTACCATGGTTACCGAACAGACATGTTGATCTCCTCTGTGCTCGGAGTTAGAAACAACTATGAATGGCTTGGATGCAACTTCTCTGTCCACTTTTCAACAGGATAGTTATTTTACATCATAGTTAGTTTACATCACTAAATCTTATACAAGCCTTGACACAATTATGACAAAAGCTACTAGCTAAACAAGTCGTTTAGCTTTGTGCTACACATATGAGAATTACTGTTTTCTTGTAATAAATATACAAGAAAAGCGTATGTTGCACTGTACGTTTTTTAACAAAATATTCCCCTTTGCTAACTCAACAGAACGTCCACCAGGGTGGGTTATAATTGATAGATTATTTTTGTACTCAAAAGGTTAGGGGCCAAAACCTCATTGTCCATAGATAACCTTTCAGCAGGTGACTATGAACCCATCCTGAACAGGTGCTGAGAACAAGTCAAGGTGTGGATGAGTCAGAACGTTCTTCAGCCGAACAGAAACAAAACTGAAGTCACTGTCTTTGGACCTACAGAGAGGAATGATAGAGACAGATTCAGTTGTCACAGCTGGAAACTAGAGGTCAGGCCTAAAATCTGGGGGTAGTGATGAACTCTGACCTGAGCCTTCAGAGCCACATCAAGACAGTTACACAGTCGGCCTTCAATCACCTGCAAAACGTTTCCAGGATTAAAGGACTAATGTCCCAGCAAGATCTAGAGAAACTCATCCATGTCTTTATGTTTAGTGAAATTGATTGACTTGACTTAGTCATTTGCTTAAATAGGAACCAAAGTTATAAACATTGGTGATTAGTGTATGAGTGGATAACCAAGGACAAATCCCTCGATTCTAGAACAAATGATTAGATATTTCACATTTTTCAGAGTTGTGGTTAGGAGAAATATTTTCCTTCTTTTTGTTATATTTGGTGTTGCATTATTTTGTTTTTTATGAGCAAACCTGTCGTACCATCTCAATACGAATGTAAAAAGCTGTTAGGCTAAAATGCTCATTTGACTACAAATGAATTAACGTTATATTGTGTTTTTTCCCCACAGATTACAGACCTGGAGACCAAAGTGGATGCCTTGAAAAGCCCTTCACCACCCTGAGCTGCTGCTAAGTCCGACCTCCTGTCTGTGACCAGAAGAGGAGGTCAGGGTTCATTCAGACGAGGACCATATTAAATTCCACCTACCCATCTGCTGCACGGACAGACCTGTTGAAAAAACTAAAAGCGGTAATCGTGAAAGAGAGGCTGAGGAGGACGCGGCCCCTCATCCCCTCCCAGAATGCACCACCTGTAATAACCGGAATCCTCCTCGTGTGTCTTCCTGTCAACCAGCTTGGCAATCAACTAAAATCACAATCACTTGACTTGTACCCCATCTGTGGATTTTTTTTCCCTCTCGTCATCAACGGTATCTTTCCAGGTTCTAATTATACTGACTTCGTTTAAAATAAACAAAAAAAAAAGAGGAAAAAAAAGCGCTTTTAATACCCAGGCTCGTCACAAAGTGCTTTATAGACGGTGGGCATGAATGCAGATCAAAACGGAGCAGAGGACAAATGATTGTTGCTTTTTGAACTCAGCGAACCACCAGTTTGCTTCTTTTGTTTCCCTCACGAAGAGGACGAGTTGTTCTACTGTTCCTTCAATGGACTCAACCACTACTGAGACGAAGAGCGGAGGAACTGGCCGATGACCAGGCAAGGAATCCTGATAGGGAACACAATGTTTAAAAGGAAAAAGCCAACAGAACGCTGGTAGTTAAGTAATAAATACAATAAAAAATAAATAAATAAAAAAAAAATCTGAAAGACACATTTCTCATCCAAACCTGTGAAACTGCAGAGAGCCTTGGAAACCCATGTCTGTGGTTTCCCTCCTTCAGCTGACAGTGTGTCTACCATAAGGTCTGAATGGCGGGTTGTATATACTCTCTACTCGTTTATTTAAAAGCTTTTAACTAGCTTAAGCAAGTTGGTTGGATCTGGAAGATCAGAACAAGGCCGTGCCATGAGTGAATGATGCTCCGTATTCCTCCGTTTCATCTCTTTTTCTATCTACATCAGTGGCAAACAGGGTGTCAGGGTTCTATTCTGTGCAGGTAGAGCTTCTCATGTCGTATGTTGTCTGCGCTGTCTGGGCTTTACAGGCGCCGGACCTCCAGCTCCAAGTTCGTTTACGTAAGACGTTTTTTTTAGCTGCTGCAGAGGCAGATCAGTACCGGGTCTCAGACAGCTGAGCGCAGTGAGGTTCTGAAGCTGCGTTTTCAGTACAAATGTGCATAAAATTTTGTTGACATTGTTCCGTCAATGTCAAAACCCCCCCACAGTTTATCAAGATGTTTCTATTAAATAAGAAACGCAATTAAAATCACAGGTTCTTCTTCTTAATTGTGGTCAGCAAGCAATCACACGTTAATAAGTTTGTTCTCGTGGTAATTTGTTGAAAAAATAAAACAAAAAACAACATGCCGGACCATCATCCTCTTACTACTTCCTGTTGTCTTCTTCGTCTTTTCCGCCTGGAGTAACATCCGGCTGTTGATCACGTGACTCATGTGATGCTGAGAAAAAGTGTTTTTACCATC
This sequence comes from Micropoecilia bifurca, assembly GCA_903067075.1. Classification (NCBI taxonomy): domain Eukaryota; kingdom Metazoa; phylum Chordata; class Actinopteri; order Cyprinodontiformes; family Poeciliidae; genus Micropoecilia; species Micropoecilia bifurca. The sequence continues at coordinate 27,989 of CAEGAF010102999.1, forward strand.
AGGCTGAAAAACCACCTCATCCTAGCGCAAAAGTTTTTTTGTCATTTTTCCAAAATTGCAGTGTTTTCATTTCACAATTCCGATTTGCGCAATTGTACGGTCAATGGAAACGCATCTTTAGACTGTTGTGTGACGGATTGACGGGAATTTTTTCTCCCACATTTGGATTTAAGTTGCTCCAAACATTTTGGAGTCTGATGATTGTTTTAAGAACAAATGATTGATTGAGGGGAAAGGAAAGTTTGATTTTCAGTGTTTCACATGCCTGTTATAGCCTCTAGCTTTTGTGGTATGAACAAAACAAAATCAACAAAATTATTGAACAATATTCTCCTGTACTGTTTTTACTGACTTCTACAAAGCTGCTTTAATCTAGTTTTTTAAAGTCATAAAATTATTCTGATTCTTAAAAGAAAATGAAAATGCCAGTGTTCTGGAAGGGGAACTGCAGACCTTCAGTCTTTATTTGATGTTATGACATAAAAACCGTATAAGCATAATAAAGCAATAATTAGGTCTTGATATTTTTAGAACTAACTACAACATGTTTATATGATACTTTGTGTTTTAAAAAACCCTTATCCAAAAAGTATTAAATACCAATAACCCAAATAAGTCCAATATGAGAAGAAGCCTATTGTGAGCCCACATAGCAGTTGGTCCCACGCCGACTTTAGTTGGGTTTTTGGTGTTCTAGTGCTTAATCGAGGTTTATAAGCTATCAATATCTTACCTGCAGTAGATTATTCACTTAGCTTATTGACCTTGATGAAAGAGAAAGCTGAGTTAGCAAAAGTTGACCCAAAAGCAAAGCAAATTTCTACTATAATTAAACAATTTCCATTTTAGAAATGTTACAGTTGTTTATTAGAAAGTAGTTTTTTCAGGTTTGCTAATTCTAAAAATAAATCTTCAGTTATGACTTGCTTATTGCTAAGCAGAGTGTGTTACAATCAGTTCGTCCAAGAAACTGTAATGCAAAAATATAAGAATAACACAATTTTATTGATCTTATTGCTTTTTTAAGTACATGTTTAAATCGGCATTCTTTTTAGAGACACTCGAGACATTTTTAAAAAAATGTTTTTCACATGTTATATTCTGACAGATCCAAATTAACTTGTTTGCTTGTTGAAAATAATTATCAACTCATGTAAATTACCACAAGAGATTGCTCAACAAAATCTACTCTGGAAATCTATCACTTTTGAAAAGCTTTGTTTTTCATTTACATTTTTGGTAACATTTATACTTTGGTGTTAAAAATGTCAAATTCATTACAATTTTTAAAAACAGACTTGAATATACTGTAGCAGACATTTCAGTGTTTGAAATTTTAGTGTTAAAAACAATTTGAAATTGTACCCCCAAATATTTACACCCAAAAAGGTGAATTGATTTACAGAATATGTAAGGTCTCACTGCCCTGAGCGCAGAATATTTCAATTCTTCTTAAATTCTGTAAATTTTATATTTCAGCATGCCATGTTGATTTCCTGCATGTAACTGTGCTTAGCTAGCCTGTAGGTTGCTACAAAACAAACATGCTAGTAGCGAATGATTTCATTCTAACAAACTTTTGTAAGGGTAACGAGTACAAACTGCAGCTCTCACAAAAATAGCATCTAACAGTTACTTTACCTTCACATTTAAGTTATGTTCTTAGCCATCAGCGAGCAAAACCTTATTGTGTAAACAGGCACCTAAAATCACTTTTGGTTTTTAGGTGCCTGCGTAATTGTCCTTATCCTTCAGCTAGTAACACCTTATGGTAACAGGTTTCTATTTTTTAACATTCATTTGAAACACTAATTACCCTTAACCACTGGCTGGTAAAAACTTATGCTAACGGACGTCTAAATATTACATTATATTTATAGTTGAACAAATATCAGTACCTTTTAAACCGTTAGCTAGTAAAACCTAGTGCATAGTGGTTTAACTTCTGGGTCACATTAGTGTGGGGACACTTTAACATGATAAAGCACCAAGTTTATTATCCAGAAAATTTTGTGCAAACAAACGTTAGCCAAAAATGAGATGCACCCTCTGCCAGTATTCAGCCTACAGAGTTTGAGTCAGTGACAGCTGCCTAAATTAGGGACATAAGATCTCTTAGGGGCAAAATGATGGTGTAAAAAACTTATTGTCATGGTTGTTCAAAAATAAATCACATCTTTGCTCGGGTAAATGCTAAAAGATGCTAGGAGTTTTTAAAATCTTGTAGTGGAAGATAGCTGTTTGGAATGTGAGTCACTTTGCTTTTTAAATGCTGAGAATAGACTAATCGGCCTTGTCACACTGCTGTTACAGTATTCTGTATGTTTTTACAATTATATATTTAACTGTTCAGATGTTAATGGTATCCACTGGAGATTAGTTATTTGTGTGGATGGTCTAAACGGTGCTGTAGGACAGTATAGAAACGGTAGATTGAGTTGCTGTTGTCACTGAGAGCAGCTGGCTTTTTGTCTCTGTCTGAATTCATTCATGACTATGTTTATTGAGACAGTGCAGCTTGCTGGCAAGCTCTGATTAGGACACATTACTGTTAGAACAAAAAGAAATTAAATTGGGCCCATGTTGTTTCGGTTAGAAATGAATTAAATATGTTGTTTCTTTTTGTTTTACATCCAGAAAAATATCTGAACATCATAAATATGCCATTAAAGAGTTCTCATCTTCAAAAATCTTACAATACAAATATCAAATACACTTGTTTACATTATATCCTCACAGCAGAGGTTTTATTAGTATTTGTATGTTCAGACTGTAGGTGTCATGATTAAGAAATGAACATTTGGTCGAATTTAGAAAAGAAACGACGATGAGCTTCATATTTTTGTTTGAGAACATCCATCCATCCATCCATTTTCTTTGCACCCTTGTCCCTTAGAGGGGTCGGGAGGGTTGCTGGTGCCTATCTCCAGCTGACGTTCCGGGCGAGAGGCGGGGTTCGCCCTGGACAGGTCGCCAGTCTGTCGCATGTTTGAGAAAATTTTTATTAAAAACTCCACACTTGCTGTCTACAGCGTACACGAATCAGATTTTGTAATTATTTACACCAAGTATTTGTTAAGAAACCTGCAGTATGTTTAAATATCATTTGAACTGGATGGGAACCAGCTCGTTTGAAATACTTTTTGTTTGATTTTAATGGATTGAAAAATCAGCCATAAGCAACTCACTTGAGTCCTATTATGTCTTTAGTATTTTTATTACAGTTTCATCTCTATTTTGAACTAATGTGAGCTGTACAATAGCTGTTGTATCACCAAAACCGTGGTCACTTTGGGTTTGTCTAAACACAGAAAGTGATCAGTTTGCCTTTTAATGATGTATTAGTTTAACATGCTGCTTTTGCCTCTATGAAGCCTTTACATGTTTTACCTGATGCTGTTGGCCCCATTGTCTGCCCATTGCTCATGTCTGCATTGAAAACAATAAACTGATGAAAATGAAGCTTCTACCTGTTTGCCATTGAATTCAGACTAAAGACCTACGTCACTAGGCGAAAGGAAGCCGGAGTACCAGGAGAGAACACAAGGAGAACATGTAACTATTAAGACCAGGCCGGGATATGGACCAAAGAGCTTCTTGCTGCGAGGCAACAGTGCTACCAACTCGAGTCCTGCTGGCTACCAGGCTAAACATTCTGTTCTATAATCTTTGAATAAAATGCAAAACATTATCTACTTGTTTCTATTTAATATTAAAGATTTATAATTATTTGCTAAGTTTTCATACCGCTATAACTGTAAGATAAATGTGGAGCCTAATCCTGTGGCCAAAACATTGAAGCTGTGTTTCACCTGCGGTCACAGAAAATTATGGGTCATAGATTTTGCTGTAACAGCTGGAATGGAACCAGCTGTGTTGACTACTGTAGTCCCTGTGAACTTGTTGAGCGCGAGTTTTTTTTACAGAGACCTTCAATGTGTATATGGACACATTATTTCACCCCTTTACGCCAGTAACTACAGAATGGCAAGAAAACAGTAACAGGTCAACCTGCGCGGCGTCCTGGAGGAAGTCGAGTCGGCCTGACCGCCTTTCCTGGTGCGTCGCTCTTCAGGGGTTCGGAGAGTTTTTTAGTCAACACAAAACTAAATGCTTTCTTTTTAGAACATGTTTATTCATTTTTTGGTGCAGAAAATAAATACAAAAACATTTTTTTTTTTATTTTGAAACATCGGGCAAGGTAACAAAGACCTGCTTCAGTCAAGCTTTGTGTGTCAGACAAAAAGCCCGTTTATCAGTTCCAGCTCCAGTTTGGAACATCTCCTATTAAAACAAACTAAACTCATCTCCTCCACACAGATCTCAAGTATTTACCCATTTCATCATCATTAAAAACCTTTCCACCATCACATGTAACATTATTTTATTCTCACCTTCAAATTTAAAAATAATAAAAAATGTTTACCAACAAATGTTGCTCCTTTATGGCAGAACCCAACATTAAATGGAAGCGCTGTAATGATGGCACGATGATTTATATGGGTCATTAATGAAAAACGTTACACAGGTGATCGAGTGTTAAATCTGATTTCCAGTTAGAATTTTGAAACATTTTCTGTCAATTCCAGTTAAAACATTTGACACATCATAATCTAACTATGGCAGCTACAGATATATGGCTAACTGGAAGCTAAACTATCAATCAACCTGAAAAAACGCATTTAAAAAAAAGACATTTAAATTGAAAGATACTCAGCAGAGGTTAATTAGCTTCAACCTGCATAATCCAGCAGTTTCAATAAGCCATCAGTGACATTAACAGATATGCAGCGAATCCATGAAGGCTTGAGTCCAAACCCCTGCAGAAGGCACCGACTCTCAGTACAACCTCTAACTCATCAAATCAGGAGACATTCGTTGCAAAAAATTTGACAGTACAAATGAGTGGAAAAAACATAGAAGGCAAATAAGGAAAATAATGAAAAGTTTAGACAGTGGAAGGCTAGACAATACTCCATACCCAGTGATTAAGCTTTCCCACATTCTGTCAAATTATAACCTCAAACATCAATGTTTGCAAACTTAAACAGAAAAGTATGTTTTCCGTTTGTATTCCACCTGATTGCTGTCAGAGCTTGCAGCTTTAATCGGCCCACAAAAAGTCACGCGTGTCTGGTCTCTGCGGACGCCATCTTTGATTTGCCCAACATCACCAGTTGCACTCGTTTCACAATCCTGCAGATGCAACAAACCGTTGGTCTGCATCTTTGATGATCTCATGTAGATCGCAGGTCTAACATTTAGCGGTGCACCGATTAAAATTTTCTGAATGATTTGATAACAATTTTGAAAAGTCGCTAAATATAGCGATAAAGCTGCTAAGTCAGCAAAGGTGGGGTGACTATTGTTAAGGGGACAGTGGCTGGTTTTCAGATCTTTGCAGAGGTAGATAAGATTGGTTCATCGGCCAAACACCTAAAATTAAAGAGTTAAAGAAATTGGGGCCGATTTATCTGTTCAACTCTTAAATAGAAGTAAGTAGACTTCGATCTGTCACTCCACGTTCAGGTCATTTCCATAAGAGAGTAAAAAATGTGTAGATTGTGGACTTAAGAGAGAAAAAGGACAACAGAGTGTAAAATTTGAAAGTCAAGAAGAAAGACACCATTGAAAGATGGCCAATTTTCTGATCTTACCTACATGAGGTGGAAAATCAACACTACACATTACCCTGAACACATCATCCACACAGTGAAATGTAGCAGCGGAAGCATCACATGGTGGGGATAGAAAGTATCAAAATGTATAGAATTTTTCTTTACTTCGTAGGTTTATCAGTTAAAATCCCAATAAAATGCACTGATGTTTGTAACTGTAACAAGACAAAATGTGACAAAACTCAAGGGGTGTGAATAGTTTAAGGAAGAACAGATGTGTGTCAGTTGGGCTAGTTTGTAAACTGGATTCTTCATCTTGTGTCATCAGAGAAAGACTCTGAAGGAAGCAGTTAGAATTAGGCTGTGCAGGATTATGAGCTAGGAACAAACATAAATATAGCATAACAAGAGTAGATTTTGTTTTGTATTCCAGCATAAACACTAACCTGACCTCAAACCAACCAATAGATTAACCTCTGGCTCTGAAGCTGTGTTAGTGCGAGAGGGACAGGAGATGCAACATATTAAAGGATTGTTCCCACAGGGATAGAAAGTCACGTGAAAAGTGTGACGCGTGGCTCAGTCGTCCACACCGATGTTGCGGAACAGGTAGGACATGGACTCTCCGTTGTGGATGCGGCGGATGGCCTCCGACAGGATCATGCTGATGTCTACCGTTTTGATCTTTGGGCACTGGAGCTTCTGCAGCTCGTGGGGGATGGTGTTGGTCACCACCACCTGATGGGCAGAGGAGGGAACTATGAAGGACATTACAGCAACAAAAAGACTCATCCAGGAAAAAGCTCGGACCTCGTCGATGGCCGACTCTTCTATGAACCTCGGGGCGTCCGAGGAGAGGAGTCCGTGCGTCGCCATGACGAAGATCTTGTAGGCCCCTCTCTCCTTTAGCGTCTCTGCCGCTGCCACGAAGCTATCGACGTCATCGATGATGTCATCCTGCGGAACAAGCGAGTCAATGTAATTGGCTCCAAATTTAAATCAAGCCACGTCTGGCACAAGTGATTATTCCCAATCTCACCACTATGATGGCGATGCGTCCCCCTACGTCTCCCACCACCGTGATTGGAGGCTTTTCTTTAGGGATCAGCACTGCAGACACAAATCAATGTCTCCGTTAAATACTGAAGGGTTAAACAATGGAGATGTTGGTGTTAGAGTTGGTGCTTTACATGGTATCTCCATGCTCGGGTGAATGGCTCCGGTGGTCTTGACGGTGGGGGGGGAGTGGCGTCCGTCTACCTGGTCCGACTCGGCGTCCTGAGCTTCTCCATGGATCACGGCGATGCCGAGACGCAGTCGCTCAGCGAACGACTGAGCCCTGAACACCAGGCAGAGGTCAGACCAGCCACCAACAGCCTCCACTTAGAGGTCGGCTACAAACTTACAAAGTTTCTTCTACCACTGGAGACTTTTCAAAGTTTGTCAAATTCAAAGTGGCCAGTGTGAAGCCATTTGCAGTTTCCCACGAGTCACATATGGGTGCCGCAAACTTGAAAAAGACGCTCAAATAAAACCCAAATTCACCCCCGATATACATCGTATCCATGACAAAACATTGTGGAGGCAAGGAAAACGAGGAAGCAGCTAACCGCAGTGAAACCAAACCTCACCAGCCGTTGGTTCTCAAAGCAAGAAGCTACAGCCAAGGATACAAGGTCTCCCTCACAAACTGATGGAGCGCATTGATCTGGATAACCAACCATATTTATTCGTTGAGGATATCAGATTCAGACTATGTCGACGGTCCCCAGTTGATATTTCCGATGTAGCTTTATCCGAGTTGCAGGTGGTCATTTCTGACAACATTGACAAGCTAAAAGCTGATAGCGCTTGGTATTGACATCGGTATTAGCTGATGTTCATGCAGATATTTTCTGCATCTCTAATAAAATCCCAATAAAATATATAGAGGTTAGTGGTTATACCATGAAATAATGTGAAAACGTTTGAGAGACACTGCAACTTTTGCCTGTAAAGTAACTGTAAAACAAAGAGAGGCAACCTGAGCTCAACCTCCACCAGCAGATGAAGGAGAACTTACCTTTTTGCAGAAGACGGAGATTTTGCTACAATTACGGCATTTCTGTAGTCAGGGATCTGAGGGTTTAAATGTAAAAAATAATATTAATATGAAACGGCATCATAGTTAGGTTTGTCACTGTCACAAGAGTTGTCACTGTAGAAAGTGTATTGTTCTTGCTGGGCTGAGACCATAATGAATGGAATTTAAGATCTAGATGTCCAAAGAAATGTACAAACACCGTCCAGCCAACTGCCGATAAATGTGATCACCACCCATGGTGGACATATAAAAAACTAGCTAGCAAGGATATTTTAGCAGTGAGTCACATAACACAATGGAGATGTCTCTGTGTAATTCAACATTTTGCCTGACAGAAAAGTCAAATACATAAATACAAACTAAATACATAGAATATACTAAATTATTTCTGAAAAGACAGCATTTAAGACCTGTGAGTAACATATTTAAAGTAAATTTACTTTTACTTTTTTAAAAATTAATTTAAGAGATTTTAAAGCCTTCATTTTAGATACAAAAATTTAGGACTTTTTTTTTTATACCTCCTCTTGGATGTATTGAAGCAGAAACGGAGACGCTCTCAGATTGTCCACTGGAATGTTGAAGAAGCCCTGAATCTCCTTCTGATGCAGGTCCATAGTGATCAGGTGAGTGAGGCCTGTACACACACGCGTGTTCACAATGTACTCGATGAATTTTGGGCATTGAATAAATAAATGACAGTGTGTGAGGGTCCAGTCCTCTCATACATACCGGCTTTACACACCATGGAGGCGATGAGCTTGGAGACGATGGAGCCTCTTTTCCTCATCTTGCACTGCTTGCTGTAGGGGAAGTAGGGCAGGACGCCGGTGATGCTGCGCGCGCACGACGTCCTGCAGGCGTAAACCATGATCAGCATCTCCATGATGGTGGTGTTGACGTCCCTGATGCAGAAAGAAAGAACAAACAAGAGAAACATGACATTTTCAATCAAAAAATGGTATTTCCCTGCAAAGCTCTTGAAGGAGGCGGAGCCATGTGTGACATCACTGTGGCCAAACCGTCACACAGCGCCTGATCTGGACTACAGTGCAAAAACTAAATGTCATCAAGTATTTCTCTAGTGCAAATATCTTAGTACACTTGAAATAAGACACAACTAAGTTACAAGTAACTTTTCAGCAAGATGTAGAGGCTTGTTTTAAGTAAATAAATCCTTCATATTGACAACTGTTCTAAATCAACTGAGATTATTTCACTTATGACATGGGAAAAATGTATTTATGGGTCAGCAAACAAATCACTTGGATCTTTTTCTTGGCATTTCTTCACTCGCTGCATTTCTGTCCCAAATGTGCGCGAAACTTTGTTGATATTCAGCTCATGTTGAGAAGACTACCTGTGTAATTAAGATCACAGCCTGACATTAAAAAAACATGGAGCTCCAACATCCTCCGACCATTTCCTGTCGTCTACTTTGTGGTTTGCGCCACTCAGGTTGATCATGTGACTCGTGTGATGCTTTAAAAATGTTTCTGTTGGAGTTTTGTAATGAACGCTCAATGGAAATGCAGCTATAGTCTCTGGTCTCTTGATCAATTAGCTTGTGCGACTGCAATAAGGCTCCCCAGTGAAACAGGTGATTTTAAAATGAGCTCTAGTTTGCAGCTGTGTTGTACAGGCTCTCATTCTCAGATGATTCTGTGTTTTTAAAAACATTCTTGAGGTTTTTTTTTTCTTTTCATGTCAGACCTGTAACCCCATGACGGGTGTAAATGCTTTCTGAGGTTAAGTGTATGGCTCTGGTTCTTACTTTGACACAGTCTGGATGATGAAGACATCTTTGCCTCGCACCGATTCCTGGATCTGTACCCGTGTTTCTATGGAAACAAGGACGAGATATGGGAAAATAAAAAATAAAAAAATAATCCAGTCAGCTGCACAAACATACCGTGTTATCTCATAACAAAGCCTGTGAGGTCTGTCCTCCTCCCCTGTCCTGTCTGCCCGCCACACTGCTGTGGAAAACTGGACATACCAGCATTCCAGAACTAAACCAGGGATTAGAGACAGAATCCTTCCTGTAGGAGCTAAAACTAAACTGTCATCGGGTCCAACGGAGCGAACCAGGAGCTGCAGTGACTTCAAATCTGCATTTCTGTAAAAACATACTGTGTTTTACGGAAACGTATTCGGTACTTTGACCTTAACAGAATGGCTTCAATTAATCAATTTTTGATTTGATTTGCCCCGACTTGCATCAGTGGCACTTAAGATAAAACCTCTGGAAAGGGTTCAAAGTTTAAGAATCAGTAACTGGCAAATCAATGTGAGTTGTAACTTAGTCCAATTTATGTAAAATAAATCAGAAAACCTCACAGAAACTTTATTCTTTTATTGCTTGCTAAATCTATTTTATTTGAGCAATACACATTCTATTAATATGTAAATTATGTAGTTATTGGTAAAATAAAAAACATTTATTTTGTCACTGCTTAACTTTGGAATATGGTGCCGCAACTTTAAAATGTGATAAAGTTGCGGCACCAACTTTATTTTAACAGTCTAATGCTGTTAAAAAACAGCATTAGACTGTTTTTTAACAGTAGTTTAACATTGTAGTTTGTGATTGTAATGTGACAACATAAAAAAAATAACAAATAAAATGCCACAATGCATGTTTTTCAATCTTTCTTAAAATCTGTTTTTTTTTCTACTGGCTGCTATGACAACCTCAAACGCAACATCTACGCAAAACCCACAGATTATTTTCCCAAACATATCGCTGGGAACAGTTTATCAACACATATTCATATACCTTTATATCTTTAACACTGTAATGTCTTATAGTAAACGGTTATGGAGAAGGTACTTCCTGTTTGTCATCACCTCACCTCTGTTTGCTTCCTGGTACACCTGGACCTTCCCCAGCTCCACCCCTAACCGCCTGGGAAGACAGGAAAACAAACGGAAAACAGAAAAGTTGAGGATCATCAAATGATAGAGAAGGTCAAATCTACTAGCAAAGCACATTTAAAACAGCAGTAGTTGACTAAACTGCTTCACAATTTACACCAACCATCATAACGTCAAGCAAAGATTGAAACAATTTAAAAATAGATTTTAATGACATAAAAGGCTCAACAGAAGCCGAAGGAAAAGGAGACAAGATTTTAACAATTTCACAAAGAGAAATCTGAAAAGTTAGGAACGTCTGCAGCTTCACCATCAAACACCATGTTGACTTTAGTCTAACACATAATAGTCCATGACTAAATACAAAAAGGCTTAGCAAAAACACATTTTCAAAGCACTGGAAAAAAAGTTAAGAAGGACATGTTTTAGGTTTGTTAACATGCTGAATTCAAGTGCTGCTGTTTAACGCCAGCAGGCCAAGCTGTTCATTTCCTCTAAACGTCTTTATATAGTCAAATGTGTCTACAAAGTGGGATCTGCACTTTGTTCATATTTTATTTACACATAAAGTTGGTAACCTGACGTGTTGCCAAACAAACGAGACGACCAGCGATTCCAACTGGTTCTGATTGATTTCCCTTTAGCTCTGTGACGCTGCTGCAGTGGTTTGTTTCTCTGCTGTGTTTACATTCTGATATTTTAAAGTCTGTCCCTAATCCAGGTTCTGGGTTAAAAATGAAAGGCCAATATGCAAATGTCACAACATTTCCAAACGTAAAGTGTCCAAGACAAACAGCTGTACAAAAGCTCAACGACACGGTTTGGTGTTCGGTTCTCCTGAGACCTGGGAGATCCACTGTGTTAAACACAGTCAGGATGCAAACACTGCAGCTTTCTGGATGATCTGTGACCTTTCAAAAGTCGGACCTGACCAATTTTGACAGATGACTATTTTTTATGTTGGAAAAGTTGCTAATTATAGCAATACAGTTGCTAAGTTAGTAACAGTCTAATGACTTTTGTTAAGAGTTAAGTGGCTGATTTTCCAGATCGGTTTCTACATGGGCCGAACGCCGATCTCCTGAAATGAAGGAAATTAGGGCCAATTTTTAATTTTACCTCTGGAATACAGCTCTAAAAAGACATCCAGGGCAGACAGAGGTCACTTTTAAAGGTGATGTCACAATATTTAGATAATCAAAATCTCACTTTGACAAATTAAAGTTGACAGTGTGAGCAGAATCTAGTCACAACCCCTGGAAATCTACCAGCTGATGACCAAAGATTCCGGAAAAGTTATTTTTGTTACATATTTTTTCATTTCAGACATAAAAATGTGTAAAACTTCCAACTGGACAACAGAACTGAAACAATTAATCTAATTAATTGTGATGAACTGATTCTTGAAATTAGCCTCAACTAATTTAGCTGTCGATTAATCATTAGCTGGATTCAAACACGGATTCAAACTAAAGGTAAAACAACGACACCCTCAGAGCAGAAATTAAGTCTAAATAGTGAAGAAAAAAAAAGATTTTGCAATACAAAAATGAGAATTTTCCTGTAAATTTATTGTACACAAAACTTCTCATGTGGCAGTTTTAGCTTCACTTGGCACAAATGAGGAAGTGTTCACTAAAAACTGTTATTGCATTTCAGGGTATAAAATGTTTGTTTTCACATTTAAAAATGTAAGCATTTGTATCTTATGGATTCCAAAGATTGTATGAAATAAGCCTAAGTGGTTAAAAGAATAATATCTGCTGAATCTAACTAATTGTTAGAATTGCTAAAATAATCGTTGGTTGCATTCCTACTGGACACATCGGCAAATGAAAAGTTATCAAAGTAACACCGTTTCCCCTCCCTACACAGAGATGTGCTTAAATTTAAGTAGGTCTTAAAGTTAGCGTCCTGGACTGAACCAGAGATCTGAAACATCCAACCATTTTCTGCTCTCTCTTCTTGTCTCACATCAGCACGAGAAGCTTCACCAACACTTTCACCTTCTACGTGGCAGATAGAAGCAGAGCGAGTCGTTTGACATCAGCAGACCCTCCTATACTCACTCGGCGATCCTCTTGCCCAGCTCGCGACTCGACGGGTGCGAGTTGGCGGTGAAGATCACCAAGCCGCCCTTGGTGTGGTTCATGTCTCTGGGGCCTCGGCCGCCGCTCTCGCCACACTCAGGCAGTGGATCCCTGGGCACCCAGGCTGCGCTGAGACCTTCCTGCAGGGCAGAAGGACGAGCCGTTACTTCCTCCAGAGTTTTTTCCGGTAGAACACGAGAGGAAGCAGGAAACGCGTTTGGGATGGACTGAGGCGAGACGAGTGGATCACGATTATAGTTCTGTATATTTCAGGATTTTTTTTAAACCAAAATTCATGTCAATTTAGCAGAGGAAAACACACTCAGTAAAAGAACGGTTCCCTTATACAAAGAACTTCCACTTCTTTTCATTCTTAAACTCCCAAGAAGTTCCCATCGGTTAACAGGAATTCTCCCAGGAGGATTTATGAGAAAGGGGGAAAATGCGTCAATAAACAAAAACAGGATTTTTAAATAAAGCCAGTTCCAGTTCACTGTAAATAGGAACCGTAAAAACTGAGATAAATTAAAAATAGAGTGGTAAATTTATCCAGTTAGACATGTTTAGCACCATCCGTCCACTTCAATGTGAGAACACAAAGCTATATTCCCGCATCAGGAACTTTTTGCCGGAACTTTGATTGTTTAGTTTCACTTCAGCTGGTTGTAAATTTTAAATGGTTTATGTTCTGAGACAGATATAAAAACAACCAAACACCGATGTTTTTTTGGTTTTTTATAATTGCTCCCGATGTCATGAGGACAAAGAGAAAATGTGTGGTTAAGAACATTGTGATTAAAACAACTTCCACTTTCAGCGGCAGGACAGAGCAACATCTGTGTTTCAGCTTCCCACAGTCAGCGCGTCCTGTCAGACTGAACTACATACACATTTTTCAAAAATATCGTAAAAGCACCCGACTTGTCAGTGCGACTCCACTAGACTTGACCCCATTTACCCTGGGAGCCTTAAGCCAATAAGTTGAGATCATTTCTCAGCACTTACAGGTTATTGGTGATGGTCGATCACGATCACACAAACCGATCACCTGTATCTCATTTCTCAGCCTGCCTGTGCAGCTTGATCTCGTTCTTTCACACTGCAAAAACGCGCAGCAACAAATCCTGTCGTGTGGAACTTTAACGCTGTGAGTGAATGGGGAAGTTTTCGTGTTACGGCGGAAAAATACTTCGGGGGTGAAGCACGTCAAAATGCATCAACACAACGAATATAATATGACATTTAAAACACAAACACTTGATGGAGTTTGGCTACATCGAGACTCACTGCAAGACAAACATGACATGGGGAGCAGACAGACAGCAGGTAAAGCTGTGGACCTACCAACACTCACCTGGTTGAGCATGATGGTCAGAAAGCTAAACAAATAACCCGAAAAATGATTTAAGTCATCAAGCTAGTGGAGTCAGACGCTGGTTCTGCTCATAAGACGGATAATTTCTGAAAAATAATCGTTCTTCTCTGCCTTCTGTGTTCTGCAGAATGACTCTGCTCAGTCAGAAACAGCCAATCAGAACCAGAACCAGCTAACCATGGTCTCAGGAAGTTTGGATTTAGTAACTCAGGATGTTTATTTTGATGCAACCTGCATTTAACTTTGAATGAATGTTTCCTTTTTTTTAACTGACCTTATTTGATATAGACAGATTTATTTGACTCATGTACAATTTAGAGGACTGAGAGCCTTATTATTATTAAATATTATTTTACTGATTGCATATTTTTCAGTTGTCCTTTAGACCGAGTAGCTGCTGTATTGTGTCTGCAAGTATTTTGCATGTTTATTATGTATAAATTAGGTGAATTAATTGCCAGATTTTTTTTATTTTGTCAGATCACATAGTAGCATTTACACCTAAAGCAAAGAATTAACAGCCAATCCAGATGATCGGCGGAGATCAGCCCTCATGGAGGATCGGAATCGGAGCATCACTATGTGAAATAGAATGAGAATCATAAAGTACACAGACATTTATTAAACAAAGTGCAAAGTCACACCTGAAAGGAACATTAAGGCATTTCTTAGAAAATTGAGGGTAATATCAAAAGATATAACTACATATAAAGTAGTTATAAAATATAACTAAATTAAAATACCAACTATTCAGTACAACTACTCGAGGTAATAATAGTAATTTATGCTGCAGGACAATTGATTAAAGCTACTCACATAGTGGATTATAGCTTCAGCTTGAAGTAATATACATTTTAATATACAGATTAGAACAAAAATATGATAATATTCAAACTTATAGAGAATTTAAACAATAATGTGAGTCTGTTTGTTATCCAACCTTGTGATTGGCTGTTCCATCCCCTCAAACAAATGGAGAACAGTTTTGTTTTGTTTTTTTACACTATTTTTAAGCTGCAGTTCCAAGAATCCAAACTGACAACAGAAACATATTCAGAATATCACTCCTTGTTCATGTTTTTGTAAATAGTGGAAATAATGGCTTATTGTTTAAATTTTAAAACTGAAAGTAAGTTGGTTTTACATTAAGATAAAAGGCGAAGTTAATATTCTAAATTCAAATGCGGTTTTTTTCCCAGCCTGTGCAATTTGAGTGCCAAATTGAGTTAAAACTGTACTATAGGTTTTACAATAAAAATTATCTAAACAATTTGTGTCATTTGACATCGTTTTAAATGGTGAAAATCTATTACACGTTGATGTCTTGTTAAAACTGCACGTTCAGCCCGATTATGTATAATTACATGTTTAGAGTTTACTGACGGTATTAGAATGATTATAGGAGCACAGAGTGTTAATGGCTGTAATAAAAGACTTTACAACAAAAAAGAAAGTGCTAGGATACAACCAGAAAACGTGCAGAAAAATGGACGTAACTGTTCAAACAAGAAATGGCTTCAATAAACATACAGAGGGGATTTACTGCTGCTTTTAGTAGAAACTACAGTTCATAATGGGAATGGTGAGCATGTTGGGGAATCTTTCATCGTACAATCGACACGGTCACGACGTTAGCTTCACGTTGCTATGCTAACTGAACAACAACATTCGTCTATTTCATTTATTTTAGCAGAATAACAGATTAATGTAGGAGGTGTTCTAATATCCCACTGAGAAGACTAGCACATGTTAGCCAATTGAGTTATTAATCCAAACTTGCAACCGAAAAAAAATGTTCCGACTTTAGCAATATAGGATAGCGACTAGCCAACGTTAACGCACGAGAACCAACGCGAGATCTGGCTAAAAATAATTCTACCGAGCCAAAGCTCCGGAATCCGTGAAGTGATTTTTCATGCGCCGGAGAGCAGCGGGTCTGTCCGAGAGGCTAACAGGAGCCACCGAGAATAAGGAAGAACAAAAAAAAAATTAGAAAAGAAACCAAAACAGAGTTCCTCACCAGCTTGTGTATCAGGTCCGGTCACAACCTGCAACCAGCCGTATTTGAATATAGCTACGAGCCTGTGAGGCTTTTCAACCTGTTTGTAGTCCGAATGTCTGACTTCGTGCCGTTCGGTGTCTTTTGATGGACGTAGTCGTCAGCCAATCAAAATATGGGCGTAGAGAGGCTTAAGCGTACGATAGAAACAATGCATTAACGCATTCGCCATATTATAAGTGGCAAGTCCAGCTATTTTTTGTCAAAATGTCCTTAAAACGTACTTAAATTTACCTTCATTTTCCTCACTGTTTTTGTATTATTTTTTTTAATTAATAATGGCAATAATAATAATATGTTAGGCACCACAACAGGCGTTTTGCAACCAGTCCAAAAATATCTGACCCTTAAATAACGTCTGGAAGCTTTTTTAGGGGTGTCAGTAAAAGGGGATACATTGACATAGCTACGCAGAAGCAATGTTATCGAAATGCTTATGTGTTATCCACTCTTCTTTGTTTAGGAATCGAAAGCCAGACAGAAAAACTGGAGTTTAGTGCCAACACTAGAGGTTCATTCCGGGACGCTATGTTTTGGCTTGGCCGCTAGAGGGCAGTGGGTTGTTGTAGAAATCTTAAACCATGAAGCTCCAACGAAACAGTTAAATTATGTGAAATTGTGTTGCTGTCATGAGTTCTTCTGGTTTTTTCCTCTTTTTGTGAAACACCTTCAAAATTACCATCATATGACCAAATTGCTCCTCTGTTTATTAGTCTTCAGAGTCTTCCGTCATTTTATTACGCAGTAAAAATTGTTCTTCTCATGCTCTCTCCATCCAGTGTGACTGAGGTTGGGCTATTAGCTACATAGCCATGTAGTACAGGCTAAATGGGACTGCATTCAAATGTACATCAGCTTCTTTTTTATTAACCAAAAAGTTCAAAATCCATGTATTATTTTCCTCCCACTTCTCAATTATCCTCTACTAGGTATTGGCCTGCCACACACACAATAATAAAACATCATTTTGCAGTTGTTCTGCAACAAAATTGGGAAAAAACAATAATATCAAGGCACAGTTAACACAGCTTCAGGGTAGAGACCGTCTTTTTTATTAGACCGATTTATAAATATTCCTAAAGTATGGGCTACTCTTCACTCTTCTTACATAACTCAGTGGATATGCGGAGGAGGCAGGGAGCAGCATCCAAGCCCTGCACACTGCCCACACACACACAATGAAGAGGAGAATGGAGTTATGAAACTGGAGGAGAGACAGAGAGAAAACACAGGTTTTACTGAACGAAGTACATTACATGCCCCTGTCCTCCTGATTAGCTTCAGCACAACATACATGGACGTTTGGGATTAAAGGTGAAGGCTTGCTGGAAATGTTGGAGGAATTAAGTCATGGCAGACATAGTTTTCATCTATCAACACTGATGTGCCATTGAAAAGAATTTGACAAGATTCAGTTTGAGGAAACATAGAGAGACAAGGATCCATGTTTTTGTTCTTTTTCTTGCTATCAAACAAGAAAGAAAAGAATGTAGAAAAATAAAAGTTACTGTTATTAAACTACAGCAAAAAGTGGTATCCCTTGGTCACAAAGTCTAAATGTATCAGACTGTCAACAATAGAGTGTCTCCGGTCAGAGACTTTTTCAGAGCCGCTGTAATACATTCTGCTACAGGAGATCTGTCAACAATTCTTTGGAGAACCTTGGAAAGGGTGAATTACGGCAACATTTCATTTTCCCTATGGGAATCATATAAATTTGAATTTGAAGTGTATTTAGATTGAATAACAATTTACTCTACTTTAAGACATGTGTACATATTTTTATTACCAGGGGAGCAAAGAAACTGTGAGGAATAACAATGAGACGTTTTTTTGGTCACAAGTTAAAAATGAAAATTGTAGTGTTTCAGAACCAGAATGAAAAATGATGAAAATATCCAGAGACTTTCAGATACTATTAGAAACATTGACCGACGAGGAAAATGTTAGTAAATGAAGGATCACTCAAGAAGAACTTATAAAGCTGCCATGTGCTGTAGGTGAGAAAGGTCCAAACCTTTCTGTGTAAAAACCACATAATGTAGTTAAGGTAATGCAGAGAAAATAATGTTGTAATTGCCCTTTTTGTGCTTTTTACTTTAGATTGAAGATTTTCCAATGATAAAGTAGGTTTTATAATATTTATTTAATGCAATTATTTTTGCTGATTTTACAAGTCTGAAGTGTTGTGATTTTAACCAGTGAAATTTTTCAATGTTTGTGATATGGTTCTCCACCCAGGGTGACCACTGTTGTGGGGAGGATGCAATATGGAGACTCAAAAAACAAACAAACAAAAAAATCTCTTTTTACATTATTATTATTTTATTAAATTTTATTTAGACCGATCAAATCTGAACTATTGTTCCATACACAGAGATAACTTAAAACATAACTTGTGGGAATTAATAAAGATTTTATATCTGTAGCTGAATTTAAAATGTAGAATTGATTTAATACAATTTTGGTCTTCCTAACTAAATTCTAGGCAATTTCATTTTAATAGTTAATTATTTACCAACATTTAGATTTTTTGCTCTGTGTTGATAATCACATGCTAACTTTAGTGTCTATAATTTCTCTCAAAAAAGAATAAAATAGACCTGAACAAACATAGTCATCGTCCTTAAAAGCAGTGGATAAGCCCTTTACAGTAGCAGCAAATGGAAATGCTAATTTCATTTTCCTTTTTTTCATTTGTTATTTTTAGGAAATTCAATGACACAAGAGAGCTAAAGGGAAGCTAACCGCAGGTGATAAACCTTTGTTTTTCTAGAACATATCTGAGCAGCTCTTCCGTAGAAGAAGAGCCACAAAGAGCCACAGAAACATCCAGAGAGAGAGAGAGAGAGAGCGCGCGCGAGCCAGAGAGGGAGATGAAAGGAGAGGCGGGAGAGGCGCGAGAGGCAGCACCACGCCGCTGGTCCGCCCCCGAGTTGCCGCACACGAGCCATTTAACCGTACGAGCCGAGCCAACTGTAGAGCACCCGAGCGCGTGAACGTGGCCCTTTCACTATCCCTGCCACCTGCCCCCCCCCCCACGCGCAAAAAAAGAGGAGCGAAAATCACAGACTTCGAGCTCACTTGGAGGCGCGATGGCTGCTGCTGCTGCGGCGGCTCCGCTGGATCGTGTTTACGACATGGAGCACGAGACTGTCACAGCCTCCAGAGGGAAGAGCTCCGCGCGCGCCCGCCTTTGGAACGCACGGTCTTTCTTCACGCGCGGCGACTCGGAGCCCGTGAGGCTTCACGCTACATCTCACGTCTCCTCCCGGCCGCTCGGTTGGTGAAGGGGGGCAGTGAGAGCATTCACCGGACTCCAGGATAAAAAGCGAGCCTTCTTTTTCGAAATCGGCGAAACATCACGCTGGAACCTTGAACAGCCCGACGGCGTCAGGTCCAGACTCCATCCAGCAGCGCTGCACCTAGAGGCGGGAGTAGCGCTGCCGTGGAGGCGCTGGAGGTGGGGAGGGGAAACCGAGAGCATCCCTCCATCCCGCGGAGTCTATCCCTCCCTCGCTTCCTCTCGTTTCCGGCCCATTTTCGCCCCATCATATGCCAGAGATCTAAGTGTGTTTCTGTTAGTGTGTGTGTTTGGGGTGGGGGGCCGCGGGGTTTTGGAGGGAGGCTTGTCCGTGGCCGCGGGAACACGCGCCCTCCGCCTGGCGAGGCTGAGGCTGAAGCGCCGCTGAGCTTGAAGGATGCGGGACTAGAGCGGCTCCGAGCGGAAGATGGGGAAGGACCAGGAACTGCTGCAGGCGGTGAAGACCGAGGACCTTCTCACCGTGCAGAAGCTGCTACAGAGGCCTCGACCCGGGAAAGCAAGTAAGACTCTGCTGCTCCGGGGAATTTAGTTTATATATATATATTTTTTTCCTCAAAGATGACAGTAGCTTCTCCTTTTTTGATTGCCGAGTTTGGAGCTTTTGCAATGACATCTGTATAATTTCAGTCACCGGCTGTTTGCTGCCGCAAGGCCGGAGTGTTGAAGATGATGGAGGGAGTGTGAGGGGGGGGCTGGGGGGGGGGCGGCGTTCAAAGTGTAACAAAAGAGATGAATGTAGTGGTTGGAGACTGTTGGCTCGTCCAGAGTGAGCCCCCCGTGTAAGTAAGTGCATTGAAGCCGAGGAAAAACAGGGAGGCACCGCGACCATTTCTCTCAGCAGAGATAACTGGTAAAACCTCGTGAGGGTTTGAAACAGGAAGAACCATACAAAAAAAAATCTCCTGTTATAGTCTGTGCTGCAACGTTGCTCCGTTTTCTGCAACATTCTGTGACAGGCCCACTCCAAATGTGTGGGCAACGGCAGAGAAGAGGCCAGGAGCTGCAGCTACATCATTCTGTCAAGGCGACTAGCTGCTGATTCCCTCCACTGATAGACTGCAACACCACCAGCTCAGGGATACTATAGGGCTGCAGTTATGGCTCCGAATACTTAAGTACTCAAGCAACAAGTGGCCTAATTCAGCATCAACAAATTCAGCGCCTTGCCTAAGTATTCACACCTTTTGGAACTTTTCCAGATGTATTATTATTCTATGATCACAAGCATCAATGGTCTTTATTGGGATTTTTACTTTTTTTGTACTTTTGATATCTGATAGAGATACAGAAAAACTGTGTTGAATTGACTTGAAACACTTTATAAAAAAACCACAAACATAAATGTACTGAATTCATAAAAGTATTTAATAATTCTGCACCAGTACAGCCACTCCAAGCCTGGTGAAACATGGAAAAACAACTTTAATTTGTTCAGCAAGTGCAGTCAGGAGTAGAAAAGACAATGTGAAATTAATGATAAAGAAAATGACAAAAACAAAAAGGTGGCTACTTTGATCAAACATGTAAAAAAATAAATTCAGCAAACCTTTCAAATGGTTCACAAAGTGCAATTAGGAATTCTAAATATAATAAAATAAAGAAGAAAGCATGACATATCAGAGCACAAAGCATAGAATTAGAATGAATAGATCTGCTCTTATGGACCAGTCTAGAATCAATATTATCACTGATACGGATGATGGATCGGTGGAGTTTTCAGGTAGGAAAATCTACTCTAAACCTTTAAGTCGGAGAGGTAACTAGAAAAGCTGATGTTGAAATAGGCACGAGGAGAAGTCAAGTTTAAATTTGCCACAAGCCATGTGAGGGACACGACAATCATTCTCTGGTCAGACGAGAACAGAAAAGAAGCTAAATATGAGGAGATCCTGGAAGAAAACCCGGCTGAAAGTGGAAAGGACCATAACCAGAGCTACAGCAAAATGGCTTAAAGAATATATACATTTTGGAAAGACTCAGCCATAGTTTGGACCTAAATCCAATTGAGAATTTAAGGCAAAGCTTGAAAATAGATGTTCCCACTCAGTTAAATCTCACTTACCTTGAGCTAATTTGCAAAGAAGAATGGGAACCATTTTAGTCTCTTGATGTAAAAAGCCGGTGAGGAGAAACCCCAAAATAAAGTATCGGCTCTGGGGGGTTAAATACAAACACATGACACAGGTTTTAGATATTTATGAGTAAAACATTTGGAAACAACCCATCAGTTTTTTCCCCTCTACACAATATTAACTACTTTATGTTGGTCTATCATATAAAACCCCAATAATGTAAACTGAGGTTTGTGGTTGCACTATGACAAAACGGGAAATAAATTAATGTGCTATGAATAGTTACAGAAACCACTGCTGGCTCAGAGGGTCTGACCCTTCCATCCACTTGTGTGAATTGTTCCAGTTTGGCAGTTTCACAGCTGCATCTGAAACTGCACTCACTCTGGAAAGTGTCCAACAGCAGGTGGGCCTCATTAGAATAAGAAGAGCTGCTTGTTGCTGATTGCTAATAATAAGGTGAAAATGTGGCAGCGTTGTGGGGAAGGGCTGTAGAAATTAATCGCGTTCTCGTCACTCCGCTTATTTACATGCAAAGAAGGAAATGTTAGCGCAATATAAATATTTTGATTCGCAAAGTAGTTTAAAGTGTGATGGCACACAAGGGTCAAGACAATGCAAAAGCCACCATGGAAGTTACACTAATAACTGTTCTGGAATAAAATCCATCTCAGCATAAATTTCACTTTACGTTCACCTTCAGCATAAAATTCATTTTAGTATAAATTTCATCTTAATATAACTTCAACTTTAGCACCCATTCAGGTCTGTTATAAATTCTACCTTAGAATTAATTCGGTTTAAGCATATAGCTTCCATTTTAACATGAATTCTGTGTTAGAAAAAATTCCACTTTCGTATTATTTCAGCTTTAGCATAAAATTTGTCCTAGCATAAATTGCACTTTAGCAGGGCTTTAATATTTGTACAAATTCAGATTTAGCCTTAAATCTGGCATAGATTCAGTCTTGGCATAGCTTAAAAGCATAGCTTAAATTTTAGTGTAGCTTACAGTTTTAGCATATTTAGCTTCAGCATTAATTACATCTTGGCAAAAATTATGTTTTAGCACAAATTACGGTATAACAAAAATTCCATTTTAGCATAAATTCAGATTTATTACAAAATCTAGCTTAGCATTAATTCAGTTTTAGCATATAGCTTCTATTTCAGGGCAAATTGTGTATTATTAGCACAACTTGAGCTAAACATGCCATTATTTCAGTATTATCATAACTTCTGTTGTGACCTCTGCTGTATTGTGGCTTTTGCATCTTGTTGACCCTTCTGTTCCCCAGAAGAGTTGGTAGGGTCGAGAGTCACAGATAGCACCCAAATGTCTTTCAGAGCTTGGTGAAGCGCATTTGTATAACAGCACATTACAAAACAACCTTTGGGCAAAATATAAGTGCACTTCGGCTTTAAGCCCGTCTCAGATTGGTGCTTAGTGCGGAGTTTTTATACACATGACACAGAGTTGTTTGTTAAAGGAAAATCTCAGTGGATTGCGGAGCAGTCAGAAAGCGACACAGATAAAAGCAGCATTACATGCTGCTCGTCGGTGGTGTGTACTGTATGTCTGGAAGACTCATGCTTTCCCCATGTTGTCCCTAATTATTCAAGTCTTAATTACAAACAGCTTTTTAAAATGATCCCCTGGCTTTAACACTAAGGTTTACAGTGTTGACAGGGGACTTGGGACTCTGGAGCAGTGACTATTACTGCAGTGTTTTCCTTGGCTGGATTTAAAAAAAATCTTATTTTGTCACATTTCAGACATTTCTTATTTTATATTATAAACTAGGAAAAGGTTTACGCCCCACTTTGAGGTCTACTGATCGTAGCCACTCCAGCGGCTCCAACTGCTTCTCACCCAACAAATGTTGGTTAGAAGTTAAAGTTTATTGATTTTTGAGAGGAGTTATTGCATTGTGATGTCGTTATCATTACATTAGCAGAAAATTGTCTCAAAACAATGGTATTAGCATTTATCGCGATAACTTCTGGGTCAATTTATCATTAAGCAAAATTTTTTATTGTGACAAGTATAAATATAACAACACTTTGCACCTATGTGGTGATTGAGTAACTTGAAAAACAAAATAAGAACAAAAAACATTTTTGTTGTTGAGCTCATTTGTCTATTCATACAATAATTTTGCCGGGAAAAGTGTTTTCGAATTGAAAATGTTGCGTATTTTGTCGATATGTGATATATGGTTAATTGTGACAAATAAATTCCGAATCCTTGAACTCGACTCAAAATTTTAATCAAGTCCCACCGCTACTTTGGAAATGTGCCATAAAATTTCATTCATAGACATGCTATACAAAAAAAAAAAAAGAAAAACACGTTCTGCGAAAATGGGTTCTTCCTGTATCTGCAAATAACTGATGCTGGGTCATACGTAAGAAAAACTTTGAGGAAATCAGAAAAACACGGCAGGTTAATCATAGAGTGGAGCTGACAAACAGCAGGAGAGCCTTACACAGGGCTGATGTTAACACGGACCTGTTTGTCATCCAGCATTAAACACAAAGCTTGCAGGACAGCTGAGTGTGTGTGAAGGCGAAGGTAAGGTTGCTGTGTGTGTGAGTCTGGCAGAGACCCGACCCTGCTGCAACTCATTTACTCCCTTTCTTCCCAGACACACGCGTTCACCTGCGTCACACGCACATCTGGCCCCATCTGGAGAGCCGCCGTCAGTTTGATGCCGCTCGGCTTGCGCGCACGGCCGAGGACGAGGTCGTCGTAACCGCGCCAACGTTGACCTCGTGTCTGTTTGTCATAGGCAGAGTCGGTGTGTGAGCGATAGGACAGATGGTGTAACTCATATTGATGGTTTATTTGCTGTATTGTTTTTTTTAAACAGTTTGTGTAGAGCTGTAAGATTTAACTGCTCCACTTCTAAAAAAAAAAGTTGTTTACAGCTCATCTGCCTCCTGAATTTTCCATCTTCGTAGCTGACCGAGTTGCTGCTTTCTCCCTTGGAATCACCTCCCCCCCCTTTCTCTGTTCTCCCGTCTTTTCTGCGATGATTTGCTAATCTGGCTACGGGACCAGAGCAGATTATTCCATCCACACCAGAACACATTCACAAAGGAGCCGGCAAGGATGAAACTTAACGTGTTGTCAGCCACAGACTTCGTATTTGTTCGCTGTGTGAAGAAGCTTGGGATGATTGACACTTTGTGTTCTGCTGTGCTATTCCAAAGTCCTTCTGGGTTTTTATTGTTTTGGATTCAGCTTGTATTGTCTCACATACTTATTCATATTACAGCAAATTTAGAATGTAGATGTTTTGTTTTCAAAGAGTTGAATAAGGCCAGCTAAAAGCGCACCTGTTGGTGAACAGGCGTCCGATGATCACGGCACAAATCTCTGGAAGGAAGGTGTGAACTAGTTTAAAGCAGAGTTATGTTCTTAAACAGCCTCACAGAGGACTGGTTAATCCTACGGAAGCAGAGAGCGCGGACATTTTCTGCTTGTACGTTTTCCCAATGGTTTTCTTGAGATAAGAGAACAAACGTTTTCTCTAGGTCACGAGATGATTGGTGTGTGTTAAACCTGACTGCGTTTTTTAAATGCAGGCTGCCTGTTATGGAATGGAAGTTTGTTTTCTTGCATACCTTCATACTCATAAGAGGATAGATGGATACCAAACTGTCAGTGTATGAACAAACACAGTCAGCCATTATTGCCACGCTTTATCTGACAATACTTCTAACATAATTATTATGTTAGAAAAATTAAAGTTATTCTAACGTACTGACAGTTCTTGATGGTTTCTGATGGTTAATTAACTACTTTTCCATTAAGTTGACATCTTATCTTGTGGAAACCATTGGGAATAAACCTCCACACTCCGCTTCTGTATAACACACCATCCGAAAACTAAAAGAGTTTATACAACAGAGAATAAAACATCACAAATATGACTTTTACAGAAGATTGACCAGAAAAAAGTCACTGTTGAAAGGCCCTTGGTCTCCAATACATCCTTTTCGCTTACAGACAGTTGCTTGAGGGATACAGCATTTCCTGCAGTACTTTTTTAAAACACTAGATGGAGCTGCAAATGAAATCTGTGTGAATTCAGCAACTGGTAGCAGAGGAAGAGTTAGTAGCTGAAGTGCTTGTGCTGACATCAGTATTGGCAACATCTGCGCTGCTGCAGCATGTTTAGCATCGAGATGCAATTTTAGACTTGAATAGGTTTGCTAATAGGCTAACTCCTTTTAGCATAACTTGTTAAAAATGCATTAATATTGAAATATGTATTTATGTTCCTATTCCATAAACTAAATAAATATATTGGACCTTTAGGTTGTTATGTAAAGTTTAAATAGTGTCATTCCCATGTGCTGCTCACAGACAGGTTTCGGGATCCGGGCCGTTCAGAGATGGGGGAGGAATGGATCTTGCCGGGGTTATTTTTGTGGCACACGTCAACATTATTGCCATGCTTTGTCTGACATGCCACTACATCTGGAGCAACGGATGGAAATGCATAAGTTCAGAAACCCGCTCCTTAAGCTGAAAAATAATGCTAAATAGATGTTTACCAGATGCTTCGGTTTCATAGCAAGACAATCAACTGCAGTAAGACTCGTAATTCAGACTGCATCAGAGTGATGATGATAAATGACCTGCATTTACATGGTGCCTTCTAAATTTGGCATTGTGTTTCTCTCTGAGCTTTTTATGGTACAAATCTAGCACACAATCCTCTAGCAAGACTTCACATGGACAGACTTACCGGCTTTGGGACTGGTGGAAAAGCACTCCATAGCGGAAGCTTGGCCACCGATTTTGTGTGTGTTTCTCTGAAGTAGATTGTGTTCACACTCGGATAGATGGATACCAAATCTGTCAGTGTATGAACAAAAACAGTTAGCCAATGTTTTTACTGTTGTAAAAACAGACATCAGTTATTTTTGTGACGCTCAGTGACGTTAAAAAAGAGCTTCAATGAACAAATAGTTAGAAAGCTTCTATGAGGTTTTGTTAACTTCAAAATTTAGAGCTTAGATCTCACCCAGCTCACCTTCAACTAAAATTTGGAACATCAGTGGGTTATGCTAGTTGTTCTGGTTTTAAACATGCTAACCTCTATCAGCAATATGCCGGAAGCAAACTATTTCCTTGTACTTTATGAGCTTTAACACTAGAAAAACATGAACAAATAAATGTTGCACACTGTGGTAATGATTTGAAAGGATAGTTCAGAGATTTTTAAATGAGGTCTTGTGAAAATTATGCTGTTTATGTATCTACAGTTATGTATCTACTTTTGATATGATGGCTGAAGCTAACGGCTAGTCCTTGTGGGCTTTCTCCATTTCCTGTGTAATCTCTCTAAATAACCTCAAACTCCAATTGTGAGAAACATTTAGGTTCGTATAAAAGAATTAGCAATAACTGATATAATTTTATTTTTTGAACCGTCTTTATTTGATCACTATAGAAGTCTGCTTTAAGCTAATTCCCGCAGTGATTAGCTGTTAGCTTTAACATCTTGGATTAAAAAAATTCTAAATTGACACAAATTCAAGAAAGTAAGGGTTTAACCGCTTTAAAAAAATTAACAGAACAATTATGAACTACTGTATCTTTAACAATAATTTAATTCAGCGCTTTTTGTAAAAAATAGAATTCTGTTATTTTGACAAGATAAGGTAATTGCTGTTAACAACACATGCCAATAGCAAACTATTTCCCTGCACTTTATGAATTTAAACACTAAGAAAACATTAACAATTAGATATTGAAATGTCATCATAGGTGACTTGTAGACCTGTGATGCTACGAGTCACTCTACAGCTCATTATTTAGTTTACTTCATCCATTTGTTTTTCTGACAAATGGAATCTTTAAATAGTTGTTAACATTCACCTGTCACAGCTTAAGTGCTCTTGGTTAAGTTTCAAACCAACGTCTTTAAAATGTCAATGTCTCTTAAAGCGTTTCTTCATTTTGAATTTGGACACCTTGTCGTTTTAGTGCAGTTTGTGCCTTCCCAGTTTACTTTCCTGTCGGGGAACAGACCTTTTTGAAGACTTAAAAAATGTGTTTACCTTTATTTGTAGTTATGTGTTTTTGTGAATTACAGCAATAAAGAATCATACAAACATTTTCAAGAATAATTTGATTTAGTTTTATATTATTTTCCAAAGATTTGGTTCTGACTCAATTTGGGCTGGAATGATCTCGCTATGCTATCTCTTGGGTTTCCACTAGCAGAATTGCTTAAGGTGATAACTAAATATAATATATAAAAAAACAGCAACTGTGAAAGTGGTATGACACAAGCAGACATGCTCATGTTCTGTTATTTTCTGTAAATGTTTTGCTTAAGAATATCATCCCATCAATATCTCTTAGAAGTCTAAGCTAAGAAGCATTTGCGCGAAGGATTGTTACCGAAACTGAGATTTATTCTGAAAGATTGAGCTTTGCTATATCAGAAAGGATAATATCTACAAGTCAGAGGAGTGGATTGGTTTGCCGTGGCTCCAAAACATCATCACTCACTTCTGCTGCTGCTGCCTTCGTGATTAAATTACAGCACAGATGGGGAGAGAGAGATAGACGCAGTCTTAGAGGGAGCTGGATGGATATTTTTGCTTTGGGGAAAACAGAAAAGTAGTTACAGAAGAGGGAGGGGGGGGGGACATCCTAAACGTGAGAGGACAGGGGGTAAAATGTGGATGAGCGCAGATGGAGGAGGGGTGATGAAACACTGAATGATAAAACGGAGAACGAGGTGATGAAACAGAGATGTTAAAACGTCGTCTTTTGCTCACACTTCTATTCCGATTCCACGCTGCTTTACATACCCTGCCTGGACGGCTTTATCTGCATGGCTGATTTGAGTGAAAATAACATTCTCATGGTTTGTTTGGTCAATGGGGACATCTGGGAGAAGGTGAAGGAGCGGGAGGGGGGAGGAAAAGGGTGGAACTGGATGGGAAGTGGGACTGAGCTGCTGCAGATCTGACAGCAGGATAAGCTTAAGCACAAATAGTTCTGTCTTGCACCGTCATTGTTGTTTGTATCTAAATGGATCTAATTTATTTGATTAAAAATACAATATTCAGTACCAGAGCTGCTGAAATAATAAATAATTTATGGCCGGACACAGGATTGTAAGTGAGTTTTAGATTAATGCTTTAAAGCTCATGGCTGAAATTGTAACTTATTAACAGATAGTTAAATAAAATTTGCAGCTAGTTGAAATTAACAAGTAGTTAGCAAATCTTTTAAAGGGGCAGTAATACATCAAATCTTTGAGGTTTTCATCATGTTATAAAGTTATTCCTTCATCAGAAACGCACGTGGAGTGTTGCTTTGATTCTAACATGCTTGTTTGAGAACTCCTTTAATCTCCATGGTAACCATTCAGCTGTTCAAAACACTTCAGTGGGCCTAGCCCCACCTCCCAGGGCATAGCTCCTCCTCTGAGCTGCAGCTTCCAACTTTCTGAGCGTCCGCCTCACAGAGCAGCCCTCCCCCACTCAGCTCCTTCAGACTAGCCAGCAGCAATTAGCAAACACCTGACGGAACTGCTCATTTTACGAGCTACTTCTCAATGTAACGCTGGTAAAGCATTATTAAAGGGCTAATAGAAGAGCCAT
This sequence comes from Micropoecilia bifurca, assembly GCA_903067075.1. Lineage (NCBI taxonomy): Eukaryota > Metazoa > Chordata > Actinopteri > Cyprinodontiformes > Poeciliidae > Micropoecilia > Micropoecilia bifurca. The sequence continues at coordinate 57,126 of CAEGAF010102999.1, forward strand.
GATACTATGACTTCCTGAAGGCGGAGTTTTAGAAGGACCAGGAGTTTCTTAAAGAGACAGAAGCCCAATTTCAAGGCGTTAAATTAGGAAGACAAATTTCTTTTAAGTTACATTTGATATAAACAGAATTGATTGAGCTATAAAACTGGAAAACACATAATACTGCCCCTTTAAGTGAAGCTGTTAGCAAAAGGAAAAAAAAAACAAAAACACAAGCCATGTTAATTAGAAGGTAATAACAAAGAGGGAAGAAGATCACCAGAAAGTCTGCTAATAACCATTTCAGCATGTCGGATCATGTGCATTGTGACACCGTGACAGCTCATGCCTGTTCTCTTTCATCTAGCTCTACTGTAGCTGTAGGGTGGATATATGGGGTCTGGGGGGACGGGGGGAGGCAATTCGCTTCAGCGGGCTGGAAGGGGATGAGTGGCTCAGTCCTGATATAAAGACCACCCGCAAAACGAGGTGGGAGCTCCTTCCTTCAATCGGCATCGAGTAGAAAAGTGGCATTAACCCCCTACGGCTCTGATCCGCACACAAAGACACAGAGCTTCCCTACCGCCATGCGACTGGTGCTCAGAGGTACAGGCGAAGCCCAGGAGCCAAGCATGCTTACACTAAGACACACATCGATACTCAACGACGTCAGGGAATAGTGTTTTTTTAAGAAGCCTTTTTATTTGTAAAAATGTGTGTTCAGTGTGTGAGGGTGTGTCATCGCGTCCCTCTAACATCCTCTGAATATTTCCACTCATACCCTGCTTTCATAACACACAGCGTGTTCTTAGTGCTGCGTATGAATGTCTGAGTAGCTTGTAAAAGCAGGAAATGATGCTTTTTTTTCTTCTAAGGCTCAACTTCTAAACTCACGCCAGCATGGGGCAGACAAGGTTTTACTGTGCTCCACACCAGAGTCGGGTTGAAATGTTCCACCCAGCCCCACAGTGAATGCATTTAGCATCGCCGTGGGACTCTCTCCGTATGAATGCTGGGGTTCTGCTGCTGCTACGCGAGCGGCCGCTAAAAACAGGCCTGATGTGACACCGACACACCCTCGGGACGCCGATACGTCTGAGAATATCCGCATGCAAACTAAACCAGACTAAACACAACAGCAAAACTAGAAGTCAGATGACCTCCAGTGTATCAATTATAGACTGCTCGGTAAAATAATTATGTTAATAACATACATGAGCCGAGTTAGTGGAAGCGCCAACAGGAAGCTATTCCTGAAAACATTGCAAAGTGCTTGGAATTGTCAGTGTTTTGAAGAACTGACAATCTGGTTTTATGTGCTTCAGGTATCTCACAATACCTTCTTTTATACTTGATGAATGAATTTAAAATGGAGTCTAACAGTACAATTATAAAAGTAATGATTATCTATAATAAATATTATTACAGGTGTAATAGTAATAGTAAAATATAACAATTATCCCAATTTTGTCTTTCTAAAGATGCCAAAATATACTGTAGGTAAAAGTTTGGAGCAGTGGTGCAGAAAGTGAGTATTAGCAACAGATGGGGAGCTGCGCTAGAGTGGGCGCCAAAAACATGGTGAAAAAATTAGTTCTAGCCTGTAATGTATCCACATGATTGGCTTACACCCGTGAAAGACAGGTTATAGCTCAGTAAAGTTTGTCTTCTCTTATATATTTTATAGCCTCATAGTTCTACTTTATTGCACAATCAAGTAATTATGTTACCGTCAGTTGTTATAAAAATGCTAAATATATCAAATGTGCCTTAGAAGAAGTCTGACTTTGTAATTTAACACATTGAAATTGGGCCCCTGTTTAAGTAAAGTTATACTTAACTTCTGGATTTATTTATTTAGCATATGTTACTTATTTATTTATATTGCAACCTAAACATTTTTTACTTAGAGTTGCTTTCAAAAATAAGCTTTAGCTTTGTCCAATTTAATGTATGAGAATATAAAGATCAGACTTGCTTATTACTGAGGTTGTTGAGTCCTTTCATTTATTGCAGCTTTACAGGATTTTTAATAAGCCTTTAGTAACTTAAAGGCTTATTAAGATTAGAGGCGAGGTCACACTTTATGAGAGATATGTTTCACAAATGAACAAATTGGCATAGTCACATATTTTATTTATTTGAGCCTTTAATAACATATTATGGGTTTAAAACAACATTGTAGTTTGTTGTATAAACGTTCAGCACTGAAAACTTAACAATTAAGGCAAACCTGACATGTACTTTTATTGTTTTACTGTTATTAAAATCCTGAACAAATTTACAATTTACCCCTCAGCCCGTGCTGGTTGGTTGTGAGGTTGTACTATTACCCTTGTTTCCTACCTCCAGTGTTTATTTGCCTGTATAATAACTAAACCCCTTCAAATGTATTTAGTTAATAAATGACTCCAGAAGCTGGAACTTTTCGTATCCAAACTTTTATGTTTGCACTAGAAATATCAACATTTTATCAGCAGTCGTAAAAAAATATATCTCAGAGCTACTAATGGCGAAACCCGTAGGCTTTAAGATATTTACAATAAACTACTCTATATACGCAGCTATTAAAAACCATAAATAACTGTGTGTTTTGTGTGTGAGAGGTTGTGTGCACGTCCTTGTCGAGGGGGGCAATGATCAGAGTCCGATAGTTGCTGGCCAGCAGGACAGATGTTTAGTTTGACCTTACTTGTGTGTGTGGGAGTGTGTGTGTGTGTGTGTGTGTGTGTGTGTGTGTGTGTGTGTGATTCTACACACTGTGCATTTAGTTGAACAGATGGTTTGTCTTTGCTTCTTTAAAAGCACATTTACAGAACATTCTACCAAATACATCTGAACCTAACCGTTTGCATGTGCTTAACAGTTTGTACAGAATGCGGGGAAGTGTTTGTGTGTGTGTGTGTGTGTGTGTGTGTGTGTGTGTGTGTGTGTGTGTGTGTGTGTGTGTGTGTGTGTGTGTGTGTGT